>APFE030562700.1:6452-46178 GCA_000404065.3 Pinus taeda
TTTTTTGTCATCTTTCATCATCTTTTGTGATTTTTCATAATATTTTACAACGTTCGATGACCTTTCGTGATCTTTCACAATGTTTCATCATCTTTCATCATTTTTCGTCATTTTCTGCAATATTTCATCATCTTTCAAGATTTTTCATCATCTTTTAAGATGTTTGTCATGCGGAAAGAGTTATTTTTGCGGACAAACCTCACCTCCCTAGGAGTCTAAGACTCTCTAGTGACAAACAAACCAAACAAGAGCAATCCTTCTCTAAACACACATTATTCTATGAGAGATCAAGTGTTTTCCGATCTTACCTTAGGTCCAACGCTTGTTCTAGCAGTCCAACCTTGCTAATCCAGATGAGCTCCTCCTTCACTTTAAGACCTACATACACTAACAAAGCAAACGATTACATAACACCTGAATATTCATCATAAAACAAAGCATATTCATCACATAGAACAAGGAGTACATGAAATAATTCATTAACAACAAATCATTGAGAAGAATGGACTTATTTGTATTAAGGAAACAAAAAAGGAACCATTACAACCTGAGCCTTGGTGTTGTGCAAGCTCCTCCCAGGGTTCAACAAGAGATTTCCTCTACTTTGACAAGCTCACCCACTCCCAATATGGCAACAAGGAAGGATAGTGATCTCTCCTCACAATTCAACAATGGAAGTCCTAATTCCAGCAGCATTTACCCTTTAGAATGTTCAGCTTTCAACCTCCCCTCCTCTGGCCCAATGCCTGTATTTATAGTATTCTAGAGGAAGTTATTTAGTTCCAACATCAATGGGATACTCCATCTTTTGGATGGGGTAGCTCCTCTCTTGATGGGATAAGTTCCTCTATCATAGGGATGCATGAACCATCTGGAGGCGCTCAATAAACGTCAAACACTCTTCTAGAAGGCTCTAGAAGTGACCACAAGTAACTTTTTAAAGATGAAACTCGCGCCTTTTGACCTTTACAGGGGTACGCACCCATCATTTGGCTTACAGAGCGTACAAGTACGCAGGCACAGTGTGTTTGGAGTGCGTACACGCAGGCAAGGTAGAGAGAACCTGCGTACCCAGAGATAAACATGTTTTTAACTGACTTTTTCTCTTTTTGAAGTTTGACATGAAGAGTAGAGGTATGAGGCTTGACAAGGAGGATAATATGAATATTGATGGAGCCATATTCACTGTAGATAGTCATGGTGACAAATTTCAGTGTAACACACACTTCCAAGAAGGTTTTCACAATTATGGAGAACTGGGCAGCTTCTGGAGTCAATCGATTTCATATTTTTTGAGCTCAAGAAAAAAATTGTGTAGTTTCCGAGCTTAGTGTTGGACTTCCATCCATGACTGTGCAATTCTTAAGGTCTTGGTTGAGTTTCCATCCTATATCATCTAGTTCCATCATCAAGGATGGCTTGCCTTCCATGATTGCGTAGTTTTTAGAGGTCAAGTCAGAAGTTTAGATTTTGACTTAGAAGATTAGATTGTACCAAAACAAGTAAACATAAGCACAACATAAAATTATAAGTCTTGATTAAATCATGAACACTTAACAACAGTAAAATATAAACTCATGTGGAGAAAAGGGAAGGTTCCAAAATCAAAACATAGGAAAATTTTGGGCCTGTGTTGCAGTAGCTACAACTCTTGTCGACACATTGGTAGAACTTAATCTCTATTTATGTGTCTTGCCTCATTAAAGATAGGTCTAACTCTTGAGGAAGTTTTTTTGAGTTCATTGATTACCATAGTTGTTTCACTTACATTACATTAAAGATATAGTCCTCCCTACCATTTTCTTCATCGGCGACAAACTTAACCAAGCCAAGTCAAACTAAATTTTTTTCAATTAGGGATGAGGAGTATATAGATGCAGAAGTGAAAATAATTGTTAGAGTCTTAGTTTTCATCTTTGGTGTTTCTCTGCTACAAGTAGGCTTGTAAATTAACCCGAAGGAGTCACTTGGGGAATACAAACATTCCTTGGGTGCCAACAAACCTACACAGTACCCCAGTGCAGTTTCTTGTTTCACCTCTCTGCGCATGAATCCTTTCTCTTCTTTCACCTTTATTTTAATTTTCATTTTTCATAGAAATGTGCATAGGCACTTATTGATTTAGTGAGGTAGAAGAGAAATCCTAACTTATTGAGAGTAGAAGAGGTTGTCCCTTTAGAGAAGGATATTTATATATACCTATGACACACTTGTTAAGGTTTTCATCCCCTCTTTATTCTAATCGACTTAGTTGTCAAGGAACCAAAAATAAGAGACCAATTAGAGTAGGTAGTACTAGTTATAGATTCAAGCATTCTGATTCCGCTAGGGTTTTTCTCCTAGAAAGAACACATTTTCCATTAAAGTATTATCGACTAAAACATGGACTAGTGATGCAAAGATAGGGAATAAATAGATAAACAAGTGTTGACAATAGCACAAGTTCCTCGTGAACTTCACCATGCTTACCTCGAGACCAAACATGGTCTCATGCCGAAGGTATTCTACAACTAAAAAGAAATGAAAAAAAAAGAGAAGAGGAGCAAGATAGAAAGCAAATCAAAGAGAATGAAAGAAATGAAAACCAAAAAGCTAACTACTCATACTCCTAAACTAATCAATAATATGCTAGACCTACGTAAAATGAATTTTTAAGTGTAACCATGAATGCATTGACTTACCTATGTAAGTGAGGGAATTCATATCAAGAAATATACTTAAGCATAGCAACAAAAAAGAAAGATAAGACAATGCATACCAATATTTTTGAGATTTGACAAGGCACGTAGAAATATATGAAAGAAAAGTACATGTGAGATACTTTGCGGATGCATTATGGTGTTCAGACACATTGCAAAGGAAAGAGATGCAAGAACAAACTTTTGAACTTCGAAACTAAGTGAATATGAAGAAAGAAGAAAAGTTTCATTTTGCAACAGTGGTTGCAAGGTATGACTCCTCCAATGACTAAGTGATAGGATCATGCAATACAAATGGAGGATACAAAAATCATGAGAGAGATTGATTTTCAATTTTTGTGGAGGAGTATGAGGAGCCTTAAAAGATATATCATCATTCTTATGAGAATTGGAACTGGCCTCAAGACTATGAGAACTTGATATAACTATTAGCTCAAGCTAAAGTGCCTCAACAACTTGTGGAAGATCATGAGAATATAGATCATTAAAATCCGTTGGCTTAGAAAAATCAACAATGGAAAAACCAAAGTTGTGACTAGATGAATATGAGAAAAGATCACGACAACCATGATCAGAAATTTCAATATAAAAAATGGAGGCATCCTCATGATTTGATGAATCATAAAGACGAGAAGATTGAAAATAAGAAATTTCACCCTCTATGTCATCATAACGATTTGATGATAGATTGGCGAGAATAAGAAGAACATAATTTTCCACTCTGCATTCAGATCTAAGACTGAAATTCCACGATTTCTAAGAATGATCAAAAGTAATAATATCAACAAAAGGTAATTATTCACAAGATTCAATAGGAATTAAAAGATCATGGAAAATGTGTGGGCAATGAGGGAGAGGTGTGAAAGCAAAATAATCATCCTTCATCGAAGATTCTTGTTCAGATGTGGACTCCCACACATAGTCATCCTAAATAATATGGAACTTTCACTACTCAACACCAACTCTATTTGAAAATTGATCCTCATGATCATCAAAAGAAACATTCCAAAAAGGTTAAAAAGACAACTTGCAATCTAGAGGAACAAAGGAACCAGAGGATGGAGGACAAGGAGATAACAATTCATCACAAAGAACATATTTTCAGCTCAAAATTGTGCTGGAATTATAAGTATGTGGGGTGTGTGAAGATGGTGGGCAACAAATAAAATCTCAAGTTCTCCCACCTCAACCTGCGGAAGGAGACGAAGATTCACTTGGTACAACAACCTTGCCCATCATAGATTTAGAAGCTCTAATAATGAGATATGTTGAGAGGCTTTCAAAATATCTATATTCATGCAGATTCATTAAAATGTGAAAAGTAAATTCAAAATTCTCTTTCAATAAAGGCCAACCAACATCATCTTTAGAAAATTCAAAGAAAAAGTGAATGAAACTATCGTGAAGATCATCAAGAGATTCATCGAGTTATTTTTGCAATTGCATAATTTTATTGAACACAAATTTATAAGCATATCTATCAAAGGTGTGGTAAATCTCTATAACAAGAAGTTTGAAAGAGTGTATGGAAATGACAGGAAATATGTAACATCATTCCCTTACATGCCCTTCGAACGTGAGGACAAACAATCTGCACGCAACATCCTCATAATGAATATTGTGTTTCATCCAAAAATTTCAAGAAAACGAGTGGTGTGTTCAAAGAAGGTTGTTCCATACTCACCTTCAAATTTAAGATTTGAAAAGTCATTAATTATTCCGGTAGGAACTTTCATATTTGTGGTTAAGATTTGGGGAGAAGCGATTAATGAGTGCAGAAAGTTCAAATAAACTTGATGGGCTCAAATTTTCATCTGACCCTCCTTCTAGTGCCAGAAATGGTGATAGTGGTGGACCCACTAAAATTCAAGGGATCTCCCTGATATGAAGTCCAAATTAGAACTCACACCATTTGGTGTAGGAGTGCCATTTGGAATACAACTTGGTTTCCGATGTAGTGGGTTTTAATGATCTGCCTTTCATGCAATAACCATATAGTGATGTATGATGACTTTGATGAGAAAAATTGTGTGACCCTTTGGAGAGACACGTGTGACATATGAAGGTTTTGCCAGAGAGAAAGGAAGATAAGTTAGCCCCTTAAAATCATGTAACAGATGAAGCTTGAAAGGAACACAAACATAAATGACATCATAAGCTAATATTTTGAAATAGTTCACAAGTTAAAAATGATTAATTAAACAACAACATGCATTCAAAAAGGTTTGTACTAATGCAAGTGAAATAGTTCATAAGAATAAGCATAGGTTAAATAATATACATTGAAAACATAACAAGAATAGTCTTACTACATTTACAACATATTCATGAAAATGTGTTGGCTTTGAGATTTTATTAAGATAAATTTCCATTCATACACACCATTGACGGACCACTAGCCCCAATAGTGGAATGTGAGGTCAATATCACCTTCTCCTGGAAATAAATATACTTCCTCTATGCTATGGAGAAGCCAAGGCTCTCACAAAACTGCCATGCTCTCGATTCTAATCCTAAGCCTAGCTAAAAGCTTGGAGCCCAAAATCCCTTTACATGAGTCATGAGTGTCTATTTATAACAAGAGGGGGTGACTCTTCAACTACCCTTAGTGACTCTTAGACTTCTCTCATGACCCTTCAGCTTCTTTACAAAATTATTTATTAGATTACATCATGGCCCTTCACATTTCAATATTGGCACTTGGAGTTCCACTTACATATTACAAAACAATATTACAATTTACACTCATACCCATATAAGAAAAAATTAGTTAGAGGAAACTAGACAACCTAATAAGACCAAACACTAACATGCTTGAGTTTGGGAAAACTCAATCTCAACAACTTCCACTTGATGGATTTCAGTCACGTACTGGTCACATTCTTAGTACTATGTGATGAGATCCCCAAACTATGCTAAGGTGTCTAGCTAGAAGCAGACTCTAGCCTCCATTTATCTGGGTACAATGATTTTGAACTAGTTTGAACTTCCTTCTAAAGCATGAGAAACATTGTGTTTATTTGTATAGGGCCACCAATGTAGTTCTCCATATTTTGTTTATTCACCTCCAAATCTTCCTTGGTGGGAGCATCTCCAAGATTCTCCAAGTATTATTCTATCTCCTTCTTGACTTGGTTCCTCGGTTTGGCTTTAGTGAGTGAGACATTTGATGGCATCCTATGCAGCTTCACCAAGAAATCTAGACTGTTTTATAATTGTGCATACAATTCCTGAATGTTACCAATGAATGAGGCAAGTTGATGTTCTATATAAGAATCTGCAATCTTTCTTTCTCCAACTCTTCCTATTGCTTCATTTCTTTCCCAATTCAAGTGGTACCCCTTTGTATCACATTAAACATTCATGCATGGTAATGATGGCAGCTTTCACATTCCTGAGGGATTTGGGAAAATATTTACACTACTGTTGCAAGCCATGCAAGTGGAAAACTACATTATGCATGGTAACAATCTATTCATAAAGATTCTGCATGGTCTCTCCAAGTGTTGATAATTCAACCAATATTTTTGCCTTCATTTTCTCTGGATGGACCTATGTGGAAGCTACATTATTAGCTAGTATGAGGAGTTGTTCAACCTTTTTCCTTACAACCTGCAATTGCTTTACCAATTTCTTATTCTAAACCATCAAATACTCAGTATTTTTATTTGTTTCACTTGCAAAGGCAAAGTTGGTTTCATCGATGGCATTGTGATTCTTCCTGATGTCCACCACAACGACCCTTTCTCAAATAAATGTAGGAGATGCGAGGTCGTCCATAAAATGTTTGTTACATGCTTGTATAATATTCTTCTAAAGGTCATTGTATGATATATTATATGTGTCCATGTTGGGATCACCATCAGGAGGAACAATTTCCCCTTCCCCACATGGGGCTAACTCTATTGCTGGAGGTGGTGGAGACTAAAAGGTAACATGCTATGTACTTGGCATTAGGTCGACATATTGATTTTGTGGCTTTGATTCCTCCTCCAGGTATATGATCTATATCAACACTTCAACTTGCTGAGAAAGCTCTGTGTCCTTCATCTATCTACTCTCCTCCTCTGGTTTTCGGTACTATTCTTGCACTTCAACTTGTTTCTAGAGTGTTTCTTATGCTATTACACTTCACCTCTTTTCTTCTTCCTGCTTCTACTTCTCTTCTTGTTCTTGGTTCTAATTTTCTTCCTCCAATCCCCTCCTCTCTTCCCTCTTCCTTCATTCTTCTCTCTGTGTCCTCTATTTCCTCTTTGCCTCTACTTCTAAAGTTGCTTTCATAGTAATTGGACCTAATTTCATCTTGTGGCTTCATTCTCCCCTTGAACTATGAGCAACCGGGGTTTATCCATTTTGTTGGCACTGCTTCCGGAGTAGCTTCCTTCTGTGGAGTCACCTGTGAATTGGCTGCAAGAATTACCAGCTCGGAGGACTTGGAGGCATTATAGAAGTTCTTCCATGGATCCTCCTCCAACCAGTGAAATTCCTTATCGAGCCATTGGAAGTGAATTCTCACATAGTGTCCTTTGAAAATACCACATGGATCACATGGATTAAAGTCTCGATTACTGAATGAAAATTTCTATATCACCTTTCCTTTGGTATCCATGAATTTTAGGTTATTGATCTCGTACAATCCAATTTTCATAGTGAGAATTGGCCAAGGTTCTTTATTCTTCCTATGCAAAGCTATTGACAGCCCTCTGGAGAGGTGATATGAAACTTCTTTCATGACAGCCTTATCGGAAGCATACTTTGGAATAAGATGCAGCAACTTATAACCATCAAACATTTTAAGGAAGGTGCCATCTGGTGAGGAAAACCAATCTGTGATCTCCAATACTACTTCCATTTCCCCACGTGACATGCAAGGTGGTTCTTCCTGAAATATCATCTTGTATAACGGAGTCAGGAAATGGTAAGTTAGATCAGTTAGATTCTCTATTACTCCTCAATGGCTACAATCTAAGAGTATTTTACAATGAATGTGCACATCAGGATCTCGAGGTGTCCAAGTTGAGTTCATGCTAGGGAATGAATTGTGTGCGCAAATTGCATCTACTAAATATGAAGACATATAAAATCTCTCTTGCCTTCCCTTGGGAGGATTCAGGGTGTTAGATACATCAATACATAACTGCTAAGATAAAAAGTCTAACTAGTTGAACAACTTCCCCTCATTCACGACCAAGCTCAATAAGATTTCCCACCCTTTGGGAAAGATCTCAGTGCTCTGCTAACCAAAGATTTTACAAGCTAGGATGATGAACAACTGATAGGCCCTACTTAGAGAGTTTGTCTTGGAAGTATTGGAGGGTGTCTATAGAAACATTGATGGCTATTTCACCCAACCTTTAACAATGTCTTTCATTCCCACATAGTTGTTGGTGGCATAAATGTATGAATCCAAGAGTGTTTCTGGCTCTAGAAAATGGTATCTAAGATGATAATCTGCTACCCGAAAGTTAGCAAGCTTTTGTTTGCTGGAATTGCTCAAAGCCATAGTCTTCACATCGATATGTGAAACAATCCAGCTGATAACATCTACACATGTGAAGGCTGGATATTTGAATGCAACCCTATTTAGCCATGAGTTCTGGACATTAACATATACCTATTGGTTCTCTAAATCGGCTTTGAAGATCATTGCTAAAAAACCTTCGTGTAATATTTGATTTCTTTTCCACAAATAATTAAGTGTTTGAATATTCTAGCAAGTTTACTGGCGTACTCTCAACTGCTTCCATGATAATGATTTATGTGGTATCTTTTGAAGAATTTCTTTTCGGTGCATTGATAAAAGTGACTGCGAGAGATAAGTGCTCAACAACTATGATAGTTGCAATAGGAAACAACACTCGTGGAAAGATTACATTAGCTTTTTCAAAACAGCCTTCAAAGAAATATCAAGAAGAAAACACATTAACTCATGAGAGAGATTGGGAAATTCTCATGATGAAGGGAGGTATACTAGCTAAGGGAATTTCACATTGCAATGTCTCAGATCTAGTCATGTAGCCTCTTTCTTGAAACTGCACAATGCACAATTCACCTTGGGTAGTGACATGGAGAGATTATGCATTACACAATATCATTGTCCAAGGTGGTAGGGCTGGGCCCTAGGACCATGAAATTCATAATTGGACTAGCCTGTATTGCACATTGCATAGTCTCAGAGGCCAAGCTTTCAACTTGATCCTTGAAATTTCTCAATGATGAGCTAGGCAACGCAGTGCATGGCCAAGTGAAGTGAAAATTTGCTTAGTGAGGGTGTAGGTAACAAGTACATTTAAGTGATAATGCAAATATCTAACTAAGTGTGGATAGATAAATATGAATCAAGTGCAGAAATTCAACAAATGAAAGGAAAAAAAATATGCAAATAGAGTCACAGAAATCAAGGTCAGCGTAGTGAAAAAATATGAAAAATGATGGGACACTTATGAAAGGAGAATGAGAAACTTGAAAATGAATGCTAAAAGCTAATACAAGTTAACATTCTAACAACCACAAAGAGAAACCAGAAAAACAATACTCAGAGAAGAAAAATGAAGAAAAACAACAAAAAAAGTGGCAAAAGACAACAAAAGAAAAACTCAACTGGAAAAGTGACACAGATTCCAACAAAGTCTCCTTGATTTCCTTCAAATTATAGAGTTCCAAGGTCAAATGTAAAAATGAGCTATATAGGCATCAATTAAATAGATTTAGGCAAATTAGGGTTTATGACGCGCATGCCTAAAATCAAGGAAAAAGGTGACACTTGGCTGGAATTTATAAAAATAGTGACTATGTTACCTTTGGAAAACTAATAATGTCTCCCTATTTTGTAGTAATGATTTTTTTCTTTCTCACTTTTTTTGCCTTTTCTGGAAACATGTCATGCACATTGTGAAGAAATATTGTGGAATTATGGAGAACTTGGCAAAGTTCTGGATTAGTGGATCGAGTTGAAGGAATGGATTACACATTTTCAAAGCTTAATGTTGGGCTGCCATCCATGATTGAATAATTTTTAAGCTCAAGGCTAAGCTACCATTCTGGATAGTGTAGCTTTGTTTATCAAGGTTGTCTTGCCTTCCAAGATTGCACAGTTTTTGGAGGAAAGCCCATGATTACTGCAAAGTCAAGTGAAAATGTTAGTTTGTGACTTAGAAGACTAGATAAGTACCAAAACAGGAAAATACAATAACACCATAAAAGGATAAGTCTTGATTAAATCATGAATACTTGACAACAATAAAATATTAGCTACTATGGAGAGAAGGAAAGTTCCAAAATCAAATCATAGGAACATTTTTGGAGGGGTGTTATAACAGCTACAACATAAACAAATTGACAAAACAAATTACTTCATGAGATAACTTATCAACAATGGAGAAATTATTTTCGAGCATTGTAGGTCGCAACAATAGTTTGGAGACATCTTCACTAAATCATTGGAAAATGAAATTTTTGTTGGCCTAAGGGACAACTTAGGCATTGTGAATATCATTAGTTGTGATTATGGGGGAGTATTGGAAATAAACCCAACTACTAAACTAAAATTTATCACACAATACATAGGAAATGCAAACAATTCAATTGGCATATTTTTCTATAGGGTGAAGGAATGTGGAAGTAAATGATTTTTTTCCTATGTAAAGTTTCTCATTGCCACAACACATATTTCAATCAAAACCAATATAAATATCTTGCGTGATTGGTATGATCATTGAATGCAAGGTTTTACTAAAAGAAAGGAATTTCTATTGTAAACTAACTTATGTATTGGGAAATTAATTTGTGTATCTGTGTCATGTTTTATTTTAATATTTATTCTATCTTAAGGTTAATGTATCAATGAATGTTTTTAAATTATGTCATGACATATAAGTTTTCGTTCAGTCTATAACTCAAGTGTACAAAGAAAATATTTATGGGCACGTGAATGTTAGAAATACTAAGAGGGGGGTTAACCAATATTTCATTCCCAAATTTTACTTATTCTTTTACTCATTATCACATTATGTTGTTGATCATAAAGGGAAAAAAAATCATAAGAGTGGATAATCAACACATAGCGACACTGATATTTAGGTGGAATCCTTGATTGGAAAAAAACCATCGTTGTTGTATCTGCTTTGTCTTCTTATTATTAAAGAAATATTCTTTTACAATTTGCACTGGTTCAAGTTTTTTTTAGTGCAGTGACTCAGACCTGCTAAAGGCTCCTACCTTCATTGAATTCTCCAGTTGCTACTGGAAGGAAGCAAGCACTCCCTCTTACTTCTAGTGATCCACTTTTCACAATGTTTCAAACTAGGACCACCTACAATACATCCAAGAAATCTTTGCGCAAATATCAAGTTTCAACACTTTATCAATTTCATACCAACAATTTTGACAAGAATCATTAGAGAGATTCAAAACCAATCATTAATCAATCCTATAATTAAGAAAACAACAACTAGTCATGATTAGAGAAATGCATGACTAATTCTTGAAACAACCTCTCGTAACATAAGGTTAGTCCTTTGAAACCATTAGCATCTTCTGATTTATGGAACTCTAGTCATCCATTCACTACATAATATACACTTACCCAACAAGGCAAGCAAAGGAAGACTCTCAAGATCTCAGAAAATAAGGGTCTCTGTCATTAAATCTTAAGCAGGTGGATATAATGAAATAACCAAAAATTCACTCTTTTTCATATGGCATCAAGCAAGCCTCACTATTTATACAAAAATATTCAATATCTACTACAAATGGATATCAAAACCTTACAACATAGACTATCAAAACTAGCTATCATAGTAAAATCATAAGTTATTGAGGAAAATCCCTAGAACCATCACAATTATCTTAGAAATTCTATATACAATCTATTGAAATTGTAGATTCCTAAACTGTGCATTGAATATGAAATTTATCTACTACCTCTAAAACTATCAGTTAAAATCAGTACATCATGAGAGAATACAATATTTTCAGTCAAGACAATCTCACTATTGAAGGATAATACGATCTCTTCCAATACTTGTGTTTTTGCTACACAAATGCATTGTCAAGTCAACCATAGTCTGTGCATAAACATCACAACCCACAAGAACTAAAATATACACATTGGTATTCACAAAAGATCAAGACAATATCTGCATACTATAAATCTTTGTCTGCATCACAAAATAAGGAAAATGCTACAACCTCTATTCAAAGTTTGTGCACACAAATCAGTAAAAGAATTCACTAAAACAAAACATCCAAACACATTTGAGTCCCTGCAAAATCCTATATATATATATATATATATATATATATATATAATATTATATATATATATATATATCAATGTCACAATGGCACACAAGTCAATGAATATAGGTCCCGTGACTTCAAAATTTTCATAAGGGATTTATCTATGTTGATCTCTTTATACTCAAATAATAAATGTAGCTATTTGGAATAAAAATATCTTCAAGTGGTATGGTAGAGATGATCAAACAAATTATAATGTAAATTAGTGCACCTATGTATGGTGATCCATAAAAGTCTCTTCCCTACATACTAAAATTCTATTCAGACACTAGTGATTAGATATCCTCTACTTAATACTATTCCTGAGGAACCTGATGCATTTGCTAAGAACATAAAATGTGCACAGAAAAACTGAAGAGATAGTGTACTTATTCAAATGTACATGGATATATTCATATACATCTCTCTATAGACAAAACAAATCTATATGCATTTATATATGGAAAGGGATGATGTGTATGGTATAACTAAGCTTCACCAAACACAATTTGATCATTAATCCATAGATCTCATACCTTACTTCTCAAACATATCTTATTATATGAAGTACTTTGGGAATCTTCGATCATTCTGACACCCTTTCATGGACCTATGCAGAACAAGAGACACGAAAGCTCTAGAATTGCGCACACTAAATTATCTACATTGATCTTCCTTTTATAGCCATATGATCTCCAAATACCATAGGAAAAAACAAAGGTATTTTTTGTTAGTAATGTGGACCATGTTAATTCCATCATGTGTGCACAAATCTATGGGAAAAACCTTGGTTTTTCTCATGGTTTTTATTCTTCACTACCTATAGGCATGGCCACAAGGATGATAATTGGAATCCCTGGCTATAGCCACTCTATTCATATGGTCCTCCAAACATCTAAGAACCTATGGTTGCACTGATGAGGCCTTCCTCCAAATGAATATGACTTAATTTAGGTCAGCGCCACTCCTATCCATCCAAATCTTTGACATACTTCTTTTATCAGTCTGAAACACCAATTTAGGCCTCATCCCATACTCAATCATGAACAACAACTCCGTACTTAAATTGACACAACAATCCTACACTGTACATCAATCCTACACTAGTATGGTTGACCATTATGTAGACATGTTATTATGTGATCATAGTGAAAAAACCATCCATGTAGGCATATAACAAACTATGATGAGGTCATAGTTAGGTTAACATCAAAAAAAAAAAAAACTGAGCCCTAATGCCGATAATCTCCCCCTTTTTACTTGATGTCAACCACCTGTGAAATATAAATCCCTTCCCTCCTTTGACATCAAGGGAAAAGGATGCAACCAGAAAAGGTACTCCCCGCGACATGCTAAATATTACAAGTCTGATTTATTGTGATGAATTAAGGAGTCTAACTACAAGAGAATATGCTAGAAGGGCCATGCTTTTCCTTAGAATACACATGATAAGCAAATACATAATGGTAAATGAAGCAATAAAATTGGATAATATTTGTGCTTTGAGCCCAACATGATTGTGTTGATGAAATTCTTAGAAGATATGAGTGCATTGTGACCAAGAATTTTTTTTCATTAATAAAGAGAAGGTAAATACATCACCAACAATAAGCGAGGCATCCAAATTAGGACTTAGTGATAGAAGTGTAGAGATCTTCCAATGGGAAGCAATGTGTAAATCAACAACAATTGAAATTTCTAGTGCCAAAAATAACCACGGAAAGAAGAGAATATGCTCCCACTGAATCTGTACCTATTTTTATAATAATAGTTGTACTAAATGTAGCATAATAGGCATAAATCATCATCAAGTAACATATGAAATCACCATGCATGGCTCCCCTTTACAACATACATTTGTTTAAATTAGGATAGGGAAGAGGCAAAAAGCATTCCTAACATTTGCTGAAGATGTTCAAATGAATAAAAGGGAACATGGTTGTTGAAAATATATGCAACTTGTTCCTTCGAAGGAATATATTCCAACTTGATTTTCTTTTCTAAAACTTGCTCTCTAAGAAAATGGTGTTTTATTGGAACGTGTTAAGGTTTTTAGTGCATAATAGGTTTTTTAGAGATACCAATGGAAATTTTATTGTCACAAAGAATAGGCATAGGTAGAGGAGAAGTGACTTGGATATCTTGTAGATTTTAGATCATCCATAGTAGTTAAGTATAACAAGTTGCAGGTACAAAATATTCTTCTTTAGCAGTTGATAAGGCTATTTAACTTTGTTTCTTATTAAACCAAGAGATTAAATGTTGTCCCAAGAAGAACGCTCTTCCACTAGTACTTTTGTGATCATTAATGCTACCTTCCCAATATGCATTAGTATAGGCTTGAAGTGGAAAATTTGTGTTCTTATGATACCATAATCCAAGATCTTGATTTCCCCACAAATACTTGAATATTCGTTTGATAGATTTGAGATGTGTCTCATTAGGATTTTCTTGGAATTTTCCTACTATGCCAACTACACGCTTAATGTCTAGTCTAGTACCTGTAAGATAAAGTAATTTGAAAATCATAGACCTGTATTCAAATTGATTAACTGTTAGTGGTCATCATCGCGGCTAAGATTACATCCTATTACCATAGGTGCGCATATAGGTTTACAATATTATAATCCATATTTTTTTCCATGATCTTCTTGAGATATTTAGTTTGAGAAAGGAAAATACCATCCTTAGCTTGATGTACCTTTAGACCAAGAAAGAATTTTAGCTCACCAAGTAAAGTTATTTTAAATTCTTGTTGCATACTTGAAGAAAACCCTAGAGTACCATTTTTCCTTGCATGGAAGTCATTGTTTGAACCCACTCTGCAAAAAGTCATGCTACCCGTATCCTCTAGTTCTATAACTCTTATGGAAAATCATATCTTCTGTCAAATTTGGCAAATATTATAGTGATAAATCATTTATTTAAAGTAGGACCTACTCCTCTTCCTCTTCCAACATGGAAGGCTCATAGAGTTTTAGAATTTCAACACTTTCTACTAAGTAAATATGCATATATGTGGGTGGAATGATTCTATAGGTATTATCTCTCACATTTTCTAAGATTACAAATGGATGTGTCACAAAGAATTTATTTTCTTATAAGGACCCTATAGATCTTTGTTCAACTATAACAATACTTTGTCTCCAACTCTAAATGACATATTTGTATTATGCTAATCATGCACACCCTTGTATTTTTCTTGGGAATTCATCAATGCCTCCTATAACTATAAACAAATCTACCTAATGTTCTCAAGAAATATTCCACTCTTAAATCCTCCCCTATGATATACTCCCTCACTCCTCCTTGTCATTAATATACAACATTTGGAGTTGAAGGTGGCAATATTCTAGAACAAGATTCGAATGGTGACCTTTCAAATGAATTTTCGACTAACCTATTGTTGGAGTATTATATACAAACCATATTTTCATCCCATGACTTCAAATGATTCTAATTATAAGCCTTCAAATTCTGAACCAAAGTCATATTTACTAGCTTTATTTTCCCTCTATGTATGAAAGCAATGTTTTATAGTAACCACTTTTAGTTTGTGTACATCTTCTCCCAAAATGTAGTCTGAAATGCACTAAAAAATCAAGTTTCCTTATCTAAAACAATGCCCCTCAGTATCCCAAAATACACATAGACATGTTAAAAAAATAATTTTTCTACTTACTTCCCCATTATTTTATTTTTACAGGCAAGATATTACACCTCTTGTTGGACTTTTAATGATAAATCAGTAATCATGTTCCTTCCAAGTTGTTGGAAAAGATTACTCAATGTCCATGTTAATCCTTTGTAAAGGTTAAGTGGGTACAAGTAAGGGATGTTATAGACTCTATTTTTGGTTACAAGGATTCTTGGTAAAACAAATTATACCTCCTTTAATGAAGCTAGCTACATCTTCTTACATCTTAGACTAGTATGCATATAGATAAAAATTGGAACTTTTCCTCCCAACACCAAAATTCCCTAAAACCTTGGAGGTGTGAGCCTTTCTAATCAACTTTATAAGCTCATCTTTAGGAACTGATAGCTTGTCCAACCTATATAGTAATACATTTTGAATATCATAATAAATTGTGTTGTCATGATAGTTGACATGAATATTAACTTTTGGCTATTGATATACCTCCCTAAATTCCCTGTCCCCTATATGTGCTTCTTTATATGAATGATGGGTGAAAGGAACCATGTGCATTGGAGTTCCCAACGTTGTGATCTTTGATGTTAGTGGTCTTAAGAGCATGTCAGACACATTTTCTATGACACCCTCCTTATACTTGATTATTAAATGAAACTATTATCAAAAACCCATCCACTTGTAATGGATAATCTGTTGTGAGTTACTTTAGGCCTCTAGGTATTGTAGTAGCTAGATATATAATAGTGTTTCAAGCTTTTGATTACTTGTGCCAAGGAATATACCTCCTATTTGTAGATACAATAGTTGGAAACTACCTCATGAAATACTTCAAAATGGTAGCATATAGGAGTTCGCCCCTGTATCAATATTTCTCCCATGACATAGCCACTCTCATCTATTACCACTTCAAAGAATTACCTTAATTTTAGTTATTCAAGTACTTGTGCTTGAGTTATTTTCTTATTCATCTCTTCAAAGGCCATCTTTTGTGCCTTCCCTTACTGGAAACTCTTGCCACTTGGTTTTATGTTCTAGAGTGTTGTGGAAACTATTGAAAGTGAATCTATGAATATTTTCAAGATTCTACCCAAAAAATACTACCCTTTAAAATATTCATAAGAATATTCTTGTTCATGATGGTCTCCATGTTTTCATGATTTATATTAAGTTCCCACACACCAATTAAATAACCTAAACAACAAAGAAAATTATTAAAACTCACAACTAATTCAATGTCTCTAACACCTACATCAAATGTGATATTTGTCCACCCGAGTAGAAATGTATACCAATATATCATACATATAAACAATAAAAAATGAATCTATACATGGGCACAATATATCACTCATTATTTTCATGAATATACCAATATAATGCATAGAACATATCTCATGAATAACCACTCATGAAAACCTTTTTTGGTTTTGAAGGTAGTCTTCCATGTATCTCCTTCTATGACTCGAAGATAGTGATTTTTCAATTTTTAGTCCAATTTGGTGAAGTATTTTTCTTGTTGAAACTAGCCAAAAAATTCATCAATCATTAGAAGTGGTACCTACCCTTGAGAATAAGTTTGTTTAATACCATACAATCAATGCACATTTATGATTTCCCCTCCTTCTTTAGAACAGTTATGATGGGTGACCCACAATGGACTTGGTCGAATGACACGTTCTCTGGTAGTTGCTACAACTATTTCTTCATCTTGTTTACTTCTAGAATGGTCTACATATATAGCCTATGTTTGGTAGTGTAGTCAAACAATAGTTTAATATCATGCTTCACTTCCATGGTTGTTGGAATTATGGCTACTTGATTGGTTAGCATTGATGTCAACCTAGTATTGGCTCATAGTCCTATTGCATAGTTTGTATTTATCCTAGTGCAGAAGGGTTGCAGTGATTAGTTGAGGTTGTATAAGCCCTAGATATTCTATACAGGAAATGAAGATACCTTGATGAAGGTATACAAGATTTCTAGGTAGTGACATTTGATATTTACCCAATTTAAGTAACAAACGTAAGCTAGGAGGAAGTAATCCGTGTCCATAAAATTTATGTGTCAGAATTTCTTTGACACTCCCACATCCATGGCATAGATAATGCATGAATAAAAAATGTTTGCATATCTAAGTGAAGAAAAAATAAAAACCAAGTCGTAGATATTTGGCATACAAAGGTCTTCAAGTGGTCTGGTAGAGATAATCAAATAAAGCATATAGTAAACCAATGTACTATGACTAAAAATATATTCAGTCACGAGTGAGTATATTTTTTCTTAATACTCTACCTTAAGAACTTGATGTATTTTATATGAACATAAAGCATGAACATTCAAATTGAAGAGAGTTTTCTTATTCAAATGTACATGGATCTAGGCATATACATGTCTCCATAGCCAAAGAAAATCAGTGAACATTCAGATATGGAAAGGGATGATGTCCATGGTGTAACTAAGCTTCACCAAATAAAATTTGATCATTAATCCAGAGATCTCACACCCTATATCTCAAGAATAGATTACCATATGAAGTAACCAAATATTGTTGGATCCTTCTCGCACCTTGCATAGACATGTGCATAACAATACACATGAACTCTCACGAATTATGCATGTTAAATGCTCTAGATCGATCTTCCTTTTAGAGCCATGTGATCTACAAATACCATAGGAAAAAACAAAGCTATTTTTTATTTGTAATGTGGACCATGTCAATTCCATCTTCCGCACACAAATCTATGGGAAAGACCTTGGTTTTTCTTATGGTTTTTATTTTTTTCCACCTATAAGCATGATTGTCGAGACAATATTTGGAATCCTCGGTTATAAATTCTTTCTTTATATGGGTCTCCCAATAGTTAAGACCCTACGACCGCACTGTTGAGGACATCCTCCCAACAGCTATGGCTTGTTTTAGGCCAGCACTAATCATTTGCAGCTAGATATTTTACATCTATTATTTTGGAACACTCATCCTGCAATCAAACATGCACACCAACTCTACACTTAAAGTTGACACATCAATCCTACATTGTACATTACTCGGGCACTATGACTGTTGATCATCATGTAGACATGTTGTGATGTGATCATAGTGAAAAGGCCATCCATGTAGGCATAAAACAAATTATGATAGTGTCATAGTTAGGTTGGCATCAAGGATATGCATGATCCCTAATGCTAATAGTGAAAACAATTGTTTATTGTGTGTAAAACAAATTGCTCATAAACCTTTCTAAATCTATTGCTTTTATAGTAAGTAACTAGAGAAACAACCTCCATCTCTTATGAATGCATTGTTTCTTACGAAACTATAATCAAAAGATATAATTTGTTACACCCTCATTCTAAATATTTATTTATAGTTTTTATTGCAGAGTACTCTAATTTGGATTGTGTATAATTATATGGTTTTAACTGTTGTGAAATGCATTTTATTTAGTTTGTGCAATTTTTGTTTGATCCTCTACCTTTATTTTCACTAACAAGGCTTTGATGGATTCAAGCTAGTAGGAGCTAGTGTACGCATAAAATTGGAGATCCATTATATGTATATTCCAGTGCCTCTCATTACTCTCACAAATTCTTGACGACCTAGGTGAAGGAGGTCGCCCCTGTTCCAATAATGGGATCAAATGTTAATTAAGCATAGATATTTCCTCAGTTGACAATCCACATGATCTAAACTTATTGGATTGATGATGGAGGATTAATGTGGACCCCCACCCACCCCCCTCGCCACCCGCACCTTACAATCTTTAATGTGGGACCACATTTTATTGGATAGGTCCAAACAAGTTTCCTCCAATTGTGGTAGGTGGGTGAGTGTGGAGCCTCCTAAGTGCTTTAAATAATAACTAGGGACACCTTAGACCCCTCCAATCCGCTCATGGTTTTCATCATGCCATTTTTCTGGAAAAACACAAAAGTGTTATAACAGGTGGGAGGAAATTAAATGTATTATGGTAATCCAAATTACATGTACCTTTGTAATTTTGGAAAATAGAGATCACTGCTCTCTTTTATAATATTATAAAGTCAAAATGGAAACTTAGGAATACTACACATATTCAAAAGGGGGTAAACTCTTGAAAGTGGCAATCTTTACATTTCCAGAAAATATCTATCATCTATGTTCATTGAATACCTCGATGTTAAGAGGTTACTTGAAAATGAAATTGTTGTCAGATTCTTTTGTGAATTTGAGAAACATCAAATCCACTATTCTTGATTTCAATTAGAGTTTGGAGAGGCTTCTCACATTCTTTGGGAATTTAATGAGTCTCAGAAACCTCAATTTATGTGTTTTTCATAATTTAAACCTATCTATATACACACATCAAAATATAAATTCACTTGAATAGCTATGACTTTCCAATTGTTTCAAAATTGAAGAATTTCCTCAGAAATAGAAAATAAATTGATTATGGAATTTTTTAGATTTGTCAAGTAGAAATATAAGATCATTTCCAAGACGATTTAGCGAGGCTATATCAACATTTTCAAGCATTAAAAGAGAGAATATCTTAGTATCCAATTTCAAGGAAAATTTAAAAACCATGCTTGTCTCGTATTGTAGACTTCATGGAAAATATTACAAAGTTTTAATATATATATATATGCCATTTTGTCACATTCGATCAATAGACCTCCTAATGGGATCAATAAACATCCTATTCCCCCTTGTTATCGTCTGACACAAAGCGCTTAGCATGCCTCTTCTATTCCCAAGAGTTTCTTCCCTAAACTACATCATTTGAGCTAGTTCTAGGACCAATACACCTAGCCTCTTGTTGGAGAACATTCACCTACATGTTGCTCCACTGTGTGCTGCATTGATCACCTACAGTTTTGTTATAGACATTTTGGGACACTTCAACCCCAATCATAAATGTCTATAAAATGAGGGCTCCTAAGTCCCTAAAAGTTTTGCTTCACTGCCTAAAGAAACAAGGTCAACTGATTACATCATCTCCTAGAAGTTCTCCATTGAAAACTGCTCATAAATGGTCAAAACTGGACCATAATGAAAGCTCAATGCAGAGGGTGTGATGCATATCTCCTTCCCAATGTATAGGGTGCGATGCATATTGATTTTCTCCTCTGTAGGGTGTGATGGTTGGGAATGGACAAATGGCAAGGACAAAAATGCGAGGTGGAAGATCATGGAATCTTCCAGAAACTTCCCCTCTGACACTTGCCTCTCTATTTTTGACCAGGGATGAGTAAGAGATCTTCATTCTCCAAGTGAAAGCAGGAACTATCAGAGAGAAGACACTAATCAAGATCCCAAAAGATGACTCACCTCTCTGTAATCATCTATATATGGATCCCTCATCACAGAGATCCAGAAGGCTGGAATTTTGTATCTTATAGAGAAGTGTTGTTGGTTTTCTGGTGTACATTCATAGTGTTGGGTGATCTAAGCTTTGCTTGAGGTGAAGAAGGGCTTCCTAGCTGGAGGATGATGCTGGTTCAGAGCACATGGTTATAATCCTCTTGCTACTTTTCATCTTAATAAAGCTATTCGTGTTTCCTTCCATATTCTTGTGTACTTGTTTGTATATGCATTTATATGGTTAATACACATGTGGTCCTGTACTATTTACGAATTTAGATCCTTTTTTCTTTGATATTAGTATGTTGTTGTGATTCCACAGGTTCTTTCGAAGCTGGGCAGATAAAGAAGAGGTGGCGAAGCTCTATCAAGAAGGAGAGGAAATCAAGAGCAAGACTCAGGTTGGTCTTCTTGGTTCTCCTGTTGTCTATTTTCATAAAAGGAAACAATAGTAGACTTTGACTGTTTGTTTCTAAGATAGCCACCCATCTTAGTGGGAATAGTAGCATCCGAGTGGACACTATTCCCGGATAACAAAATGGCGACTCCGCTGGGGAGCGAATAGATTACTTGTTAGCCTATCTATCCTTGTTTCTTTTATAAACTTACAAATGGAGCCTGAAGTCAAGACATCTAGCCTTCAAACTGCATTTGTTATAGAAATACAAAGTATATCAATGCTGCTTTAGTCTATCTCGAAGTTTTGTTTATGAATTAAACAATAGATCTGCAAGAAATCTAATTTCCCTAAGTGGTGGCTCTAGTAAACTCTTAGATAACCCCTTTGTTTTACATACACTGATCTCAGTTATTCAGCCTAAACACCTGAACTAGATTGCAAACTATGAGTGAAATCCTGTTTGAAGTCTCGCACTGCTACCATCGCACCCTGCCTTCAAGGTAGTTTGTATGCATCACACTTCCCTAGTGCAGTAGGTGCACTGCATACTAATTTCATTGTGTAACAAGTGCGATGGTTAGGGAGGGTTAACTGTACCCTCAGACTGTGGATTTTTCTCACTATTTTCAGTCCTATTCAAGAGTTTTTCTATCTGTAGTCAGTGTACTTCTGTGAAAACCCCCTTCTCTTGCATTATTCTTCCTCCTTAGTGCAAAGAACTATAAATGTTTTTATGTATTGTGCGTCATTTTTAGTTCTTTTGTGCAAAAAAGTAGCATAGTCGAACTATCGTCTCTAGATCTGAAAGTGTCGTAGATATCATTTTCAGTTTTAAGAAGCAATCCCATTGTTCTTGATAGTCGATTATATAGCTACTATTGCATAGGATTTGAATTAGTAGTTTTGAAGTGTCGAAAAGCAATTTTCATTTCAAAATCGCAAAGTGTCTCTCTTGCTTTCACTTCATTTTGAAAAAAGAATTTTGTTGAGTACTATCACTTTAAAAGTAATTCATATTTTCACGTAGCTTTCTTAACATCATTCACACATTAAGAAGGCTGAAAACAGATACATGCATGTGCATTTGCATTTTTATTGCTTGGCTTGATTTAGGACTCTGCATTTAGCATGTGCTCTGTGCTTTGTGAAGAAAAGATTCTTGACTTTCTTCCCTTTAGTAGCTAGGATTTTCATTGCTGAAAGAAGATTAAATGTTTGTTTATCATCTTAGACTGCATTTTAGGAATTATATACACATCACATCGTGACCTGAAAGGCAAATTGTTAAGGAAAATCAACTTAAAATAAATTCAATGAATCTAACAACGCTTTGGAACTTAACGCACAACATCTAGAGGTCTAGGCTAGAGACGTATTCCGACATCGTAAAACCTGGTAACTATTGCTTTCAATGTTGGTTGGGTGATTCCTCGACTCTGAGACGGCAAGTGCCAGTACAAACTTCTTCTCCTATGTACCGTCGAGTATATATTGGGAGACCACAATAGGCTCCATCCTTTATCCTTAGGAAGCCATGTCTACTGCCCTATCGATGACAATGCACCGAACATAGCATTTGGGAAGAGTGACTACCCTATTGTAAAAAGTATTCTGCAGTTTTGCGAATGGTTTGGTAATCCTCTCTGCCTAGTTCTCCAGAGAAGTCCATTTTGCTCCTTTTCAGACTGCTTAAAGGAAAAGGTCCTCTGAGCACTTGTCACTTTAGGCTTAATAAAAATTGAAGGCGACTAGAGTCATCTTTTGTTTTTTCTTGACTCTTTAAAATTGGAAAAACAAGTTGTGTCAAAGCATCTAAAAATTTATTTTAATTGGAATAACATCACAAATTCCCCATTGATTTTCAGTTTGAGAAAATGGAGTCTACCAACCAAGGATCTCCCCTTGAAGGAAATCCTAGTCCCTTCTCCTCTTAGGGAGATGTTGGTCCACCCGACATGGCCACTTTGTCACTTCCAGGGTTGACAATTGCTTTTTCTGTCTGGCTCTTCTCTACCTCTATCGTTCAGAATCCCATAATTCCTGAACCGTCTAATCAGCAACTAAACAACACTAGAGTTGCCTCCCAACCTTCTACTTCATCTGATTCTCCCTCTCCTCCTTCCTCTTCACTTGATAAAACCAATAAAGCTAAAAATCAAGTAACTGAGAAGAAGAAGAAGTAGAAAGAGAAAAAGGAAAAGAAGGAAAAGGAACCAAAATCGAAAGGGAGAAACCAAGTGTCGTCTAGCGAAAATCCTCACAACGCACAGTCAAAACCTAAATCTCCTTGTGTCATTTGCAATGGAGACCACTATCACCGAGATTGTCCCTGCATCCCTCAGATCTTAAGGGACTGGTCTCCTCGTTTGCACAATCTGGTAGTGTCAACCTCTGGCGATTATGTTGAATGCTCACCATCAACCAGTGAAAGTGAAGCACATGGACAAAGAAGGAATCCCAGATTTCCTTGTAAGTTGTGTGAAAGCAATCATGCTGTCCACCATTGTCCCTTCCTTGACGAGGCTAAAAGAGTTTTGGATGATCGTTCAGTTTCACTGTTACGACTTCCTCCTGGATATAAAAAACTCTTGCCAAGTCCTCCATCGGTTGAAAATATGGGTGGTCCATCATTGTGGTCGGCCAAAGAATTTATCATTGAAAATGAGCCCTCTGAATCCATACCAGATGAAAGTCAAAGGTTCGATATGACAGTTGACTCGGTCTTGCCTTTAGAGTGTTCATCTTCGAACGATACCGTCGCTGAAGAGAAAGAGAACGAGATCGTTCAAATTCTTTTGATCAACACGGACTCCGATGAACTTGGGGGCAGTCCCGCCATTCCTTTATCGCAAGAAGGAAGTTCATCAGAGTCATATCCGGCCATCTATTTGGTCCCACCGCCAAGCAACCTAGTCGTTTCCTTCGACTGGAATCTACTAGGTAGACCCCGTTTACCAGCCAGTGTACCATTCAGAATCATTGTACAAGCTTACATAATGGTCATGGTTGGTACCATCATTGAAGGGGCTTCTGTGAGTATCCTTTCCTCAACTGCTTGGAAAGCACGTGGTTCACCATCGCTTTTACCTGAAATGAGAAATCTGACAGGCTTCGACAAGGGAACCAGTCGACCTTTAGGTATCCTTCCAAATGTGCCCATTACTTTGAGAAGGAAAACTGTTCACATGAACGTTATGGTAGTTCAAGGACCTTTAGATTATAATCTACTCCTTGGACGCAACTATATTTATTGCATGGGAGCCATCGTCTCCTCACTCTTTAAAGTAATGTGCTTTCTGCACGAAGGCAGAATGGTCAAGCTCATAGACCAAATGTCATTCGCTAGTTCACACATTGAAAATAGTCAAATGCCATCCCTAAATGGTCTTTTCACACAAGAAATGTCTCATCGGTCTCCAGTCCATCCACCTGATGAGCGAGAGTGATTCAGGAAGATGTGACTAAACCCAGGGGACATGCACCCTCGTCTGTTTCCGTAGGAAAACCTTGGGTATAGAGTGGATTTCCACGAGGGATATATGACTAGTCTGACGAACCCGTCCTTACAAGAAAATAGGATCAGGCTGGAATAAGATACCTTCGCTAAAGTTATGTGAGTGGAATGCGTCTCCACCACTCACCTTTGTCTGTTTCGATAGACATCGCCGAGGAAGCATTTTATTAGCTACGTAGGTAGAACTTTCTTGGTAACCTGGAAATTTTTCGCTATACCTAGGGGGGATGCAAAACTTTTGTAAGCAAGCGAGAACCGACCAGCTACTGTTAGCTCTATGATTCCGCTGACTTCAACCGCCTAGGTTAGGTGAGTGGCCAAAACCATTCATCTTTGCAGGGGCCACCTGGGCACCGGCAAAGTAAAGGAAAAATTTTCCTACCTAGCCTTGGTGGTGATATTAGTAGTTAAGTAGAGAGGCATAATTGGTCATTCCTAGAGTGCATAGAAGAGGCTCTAGGACAAAGCTTCAAAAGGTGCAAGCCCCATAAAAAATGGCATCTTGAATGAGACATCCTTATCATACAACTGGCGAGCAATGTTGTCGCAGAGTTCAAGCTCGTTAAAAAATAAACATAAGTCATGAGAAAATGTTTCTCCCAGAGTTTAAGCTCATTAAAAAATGAACCGGTAAATAACCATTGTGAATGCCTTATCGCCAGCTTTTGAGCCTTGGTCATGTTCTCGCCATCACCTCCACTCTGGTTTTAGCCGATCATTCACCCCCATATGATCATTTAACCCTTAGAGGAACCTCTGCGAAGAGTGAATCTGTTAGCCATCCTTGAGACACTGCCATGATTGGAAAATTCCAAATCTTACTTGGAATCAGCTGCTACCCGAAACCATCACTCATTCCTTGAAAACGAGTCCTGTTTAAGCTCTTTCCACCTGACTCGTAAAATATGAAAAGATTGTCGAGCGATGGCCTCTCTGGCTCATTAAAGGCATCAGAAGTGTTATCCCTCCTCTATATTTTAATCGTTTTGGACCTGAGGGATTATTACACAAAAAGATTGAGCGTTTGTCTTGTTCGGCTCGTTAAATATATCGAAAATTCATCCCTTTTATATTATTTTACGCTTCTTTCAGACTTAAGGGATTATATAACGAAAAATAATCTTTGGAGTCTCCTTTTCATTTCTTTCGGACTCTCTAAAATTAAAAGAGACTGAGTTATCTTTGTCATTAAACTCGTTAAACCTAATAGCGACAAAATCGTCCAAACGGACGAGAACAAGTTTCAATGTCGCTAGGCTCGCTAAAATATAGTGACAGGTTCGCCCGAAGGACGGATTATAGAACAAGCATATGTTATCCTCCTCAAGCTTGACAAAAATAAAGAGGTGCTGGTCAGCAATGACTGGGGAAAATTGGGAAGAAAACTTGAAGAAACTTTATTGGTAGTAAGTCACTCTTGAACATGACATTTTCCTTCCACGTCCACGCCGGGTTGGGTTGTTCTGTTCACTGGTCAACACCATTGGTCTGTCACACCATCCATCTTTGGGGTTAATACTACCAATCCATCATCAGTGTCACCGATATGTTCAAGAGAAGTCATTCAGACAATTCACCTGTGTCTCACCCACTGTAATACATTTATGCTTCATTCCTTCATGACTACCATCCTGAACCCTATATCATCAGATTGTTTTCACCTCCAAAATCATTTGCTTCATTTCATGTCATTGATGTGCGCTTCATTAAGGCCCTCCTACGATGGGTCGCTTCTTGTCGACATCAGCTCATTATCCAAGAAGTTGACTTAGGAACAAGCCTTTCAGTACTTTGAAGCTTGCATGCCTCAATGGCAAGTTTCTCACTTTCGGCGACAGGTTTACATCAATGGCCTTCGACCGAGAGATTTTACGTGGTGTTCGATGCCAAGTCCTTTTCCACACCATGTGAATTGTACTGTAGTACCTTGAGGGTCATTGTTGTTATTGGTGATTCCTCTCGTGCCTATTAATAGCTTACATCATTGGTTGGTAATCAGGCGATGTCTTTCCATGTTCGACTCTAGAACATTTTTTCACATGGATCGACTTGTACTCCGAGTGAGGATTGAACGAGTTTTGAAGACCTCGGATCTAGTTTCATCCATCTGGGCTGCGATATATTCAGGAATATAAAGACATCAAATGTATATCATTGCCGAACAGATGATCATCCAAATCAAAGGATGATGAGTCCATGTCATCAGTCTGTCACATAGATGATTGTCTGTCCTATGTACATGAAAATGAATTTATAAAGCTAAGCATGGGAATGCCCACCTTATCTAGATCATGAAAAAATGTTGTCAAAATAATGTATTGTATTGTATCTTATTACAGGTCGTCTCCCAGCTCGGAAAAACTTTGGATCCTCATAGTAAAGCATTTCACCCGACATCAGAAACATTGACGACCTCATGCTTTAGGGGGCAACTGTTATAGACATTTTTGGGCACTTCAACCCCAATCATAAGTTTCCATAAATTGAGGGCTCCTAAGTCCCTAAAAGTGTTGCTTCACTACCTAAAGGAACAAGGTCAACTGATTACATCATCTCCCAGAAGTTCTCCACTGAAAATTGCTCATAAATGGTCAAAACTAGACCATACTGAAAGCTCAATGTAGAGTGTGCGATGCATATCACCTTCCCAATGTACAGGGTGTGATGCATACTGATTTTCTCCTCTGTAGGGTGCGATGGTCTGGAATGGACAAATGGCAGGGACAAAAATGCGAGGTGGAAGATCATGGAATGTTCCAGAAACTTCCCCTTTCACACTTGCCTCTCGATTTTTGACCAAGGATGAGTAAGAGATCATCATTCTCCAAGTGGAAGTAGGAACTATCAGAGAGAAGACACTAATCAAGATCCCAGAAGATGACTCACCTCTCTGTAATCATCTATATATGGATCCCTCATCACAGAGATCCAGAGGCTGGAATTTTGTATCTTATCAAGAATTGATGTTGGTTTTCTAGCATACATTCATAGTGTTGGGTGATCTAAGCATTGCTTAAGGTGAATAAGGGCTTCCTAGTTGGAGGATGATGCTGGGTCAGAGAACATGGTTGTAATCCTCTTGCTACTTTTCATCTTAATAAAGCTATTCTTGTTTCCTTCCATATTCTTGTGTACTTGTTTGTATATGCATTTATATGGTTAATACACATCTGATCCTGTATTATTTATGAATTTAGATCCTTGTTTCTTCGATAGTAGTATGTTTTTGTGATTCCATAGGTTCTTTCGAAGCTAGGCAGACAAAGAAGAAGTGGCGAAGCTCTATCAAGAAGGAGAGGAAATCAAGTGCAAGACTCAGGTTGGTCTTCTTGGTTCTCCTTTTGTCTATTTTCATGAAAGGAAACAATAGTAGACATTGATTGTTTGTTTCTAAGATAGCCACCCATCTTAGTGGGAATAGCAGCATCCAAGTGGACACTATTCCCGAATAACAAGGTTGCTCTCCTTTGCACCTCTATTGGTTGTAGAAACTTCGAAAAAAAGAGAGAAATTTTAAAATCCTCCTCTTCCAAAAGATTCCAAAATTGGTTACAACCATTTACCTTGGACAAAGCATTTGGATCCTATCCTATCCTACATTGGATTTTTCATCTATTATCCTTTTATCCCATCCTCCCATTAAACGTGGATCTAAAACCTTATATTGGTAATTCGATAAGGACTCCCCACTTTCCACACTCCTCTATATATTTACAACCTTCCATATGCCAGAAGTTGGATTTTGGAGGGTGATTCTACCCTTAAGCTATTGTGGTGGGAGGTTTCATTTCATGCATTTAGGGTGATGGGAGGTGCACATTGTGACAAGGAAAGGACAAGTCAGCCTGGAGGATCTCTTCCACAAGATCAACACCTACTTATGGTTGTAAACTGCCTCCATTTATATTAATGCAAAGAATTCTATTTTTCCTATATGTGGTGTTATTATTTCATATATTTCAATATCATGTCGATCTATTGAATAAAATATTTAGATGATACTGCACAGATCTCATAGTTTCTTAGCTTGTGCTATCTCACCATGTAAGTTCTAATTGTGGCAATCAGAGCTGGAATTGGAGCATCCAAGCTAAATGAGTGAAGCCCACGACAAATTCCAATTAGGTTTAGTTCTATCATATATTTACTTTAACGAAAGAATTGGTTCCCTTACCTCTTTATTGTTCTAGGTTGGCCACCAAATCTAGTGGAGATACTTTTGTGTGCAATTGTAAATCCCATATAACACACACAAAGATATATATTCAAATAAATAACAATTTAGATATGTTTTAGAAAAGTATGATATTTAAAAAAAATGTAATTTTTGGATAAAAACTAAATTGAAAAATATTTTTTTCCAAAAAAAATGAAAAACTAGGCAAATGTTGAAATTTATCCCTTAAATGTTCCCTGTGTAAGGTGTCTATGACCTTGTTTCGTTTAATAATTCTACAATATAAAGGAAAATAATGTTGTGAGATTTCCATTAACCAATTCCTTAACCTTTAATATTATTGTATTCTAATTCATAAGCATTTAGGCCTAAGTTATTATAATGAGCACATAATAAAAAGATATAAATAGATTTTAAGTACTAAAAACACAACAAATGCATAAATAATCTACTCGTATCTTCATTATAATACTCGTTATGAATATTAGGAGTCATGAGAAAGCATGTCGTAGTACTAATTCATTAAATCAAGTTTGTAATAAATTAATTATTTAATTAAGAAATGCACTTGGGAGTTGATAACTCTTGTATTAGGTGAAATAGGGAGTCAATTAAGTTGTATTATTTGATATAGCCATTTGTCTTCATCCCAAATCCTTATTTATATTCACTATGTTTTATTTGGGAAGGAAATGGGTTCCAAAACCTCTTTACCCCTTTGTCCTATGTGATTTAGGGAAATATGGATTTTGTACAAGAGTTGTTCATGAAAGTTTTTCCAGAAATGTAATCTTGCAGAAATCCATGAATAAGGTTGACATGGAAGGATGTAAGGGATGTGTACCATTGGGATATTCTAAGAAAATGTTTAGAACAAAAAAGGAATATTGTTATGCTAAACCATGGAGGGAAACTTTTACCATGCCTATGCTAAGATACTATTGGTATTGGTATATGTCATGAGAAACAAATTATGTCTTTTACTAATGTTAAGATTATATTATTTCCAAAGGAAGGTTCTTTTCCTAGTTTATCTATTATAGCTAGATGAAGAAAATATGTTGTGTATATATAATTTTACAATTGAAGATTCCCTCCCTTCCCACATTGAATATGCACTAGTGAGATGTGGCATAGCCTAAGGGATTGTATAGTAGTGAAAGAGATCCCATTTATGATGTTGTGTAATGATGAGGGGGGAAGATAAGCTAGAAACTGGGATTATTGTACAATTTCAAATAACTGATGACTCTTGTGAATCCATATTTTTCTATAACTTTTAATGTTTATTTCAAAGTTTTTGTTTAAATTAAGAAGCATATGAATACCTGAAATTATGAGGTCAACCATTAGGCCACACTATGAGGGTCTTAATATGTTCTTCTGCTTCTTCCTCTTTTTCCTATGTAGGTCTTCCTCTATAATAGTATGGGCGCTTTTATGATTTCAAAATAGGTCAATCAAAGAAAGTGTGTAGTCAAAATCAAAGACCCATGTTTGTTTTTATAAATTTAAATTGTCCAAAAAAAATATTCTCAACAAATTCATATATTTAGGATCTAAAAGGAGATATCTACATGAATGTGCATTTTCATGAGCAACAGAGGCATAGAGCATATACAGAAAGATGGTTCAAAATTAGGAAGTCGTAAAAATAGACGTCTTTTGGGTTATGTAGATAAAACTAAGAGGTTTGTCAATCCAAAGCTAAAACCAAATATTGTTGGTTCCTTCTCGCACCTTGGATAGACATGTGCATAACGATACACATGAAATCTCAAGAATTATGCATGTTAAATGCTCTAGACCGATCTTCCTTTTAGAGCCATATGATATACAAATACCATAGGAGAAAACAAAGCTATTTTTTACTCGTAATGTGGACAATTTCAATTCCATATTCTGCATGCAAATCTATGGGAGAAACATTGGTTTTTCTTATGGTTTTTATTTTTTTCCACCTATAAGCATGATCGCCGAGTAAATATTTGGCATCCTTGGTTATAAATTATTTGTTTAAATGGGTCTCCCAATAGTTGAGACCCTACGACCACACTGTTGAGGACATCCTCCCAACAACTATGGCCTGATTTAGGCCAACACTAATCATTTACATCCAGATATTTGACATACTTCTATTATTTTTCAACACCAATGTAAGACTCATCCTACAATCAAGCATGCACACCAACTGCACTTAAAGATGACACATCAATCTTGCACTATACATTAATCATGCACTATGATTGTTGATCATCATGTAGACATATTGTGATGTCATCATAGTGAAAAAACCATCCATGTAGACATAAAACAAATTATGATAGGGTCATAGTTAGATTGGCATCAAGGATAACACATGATCAATGCCAACAGTGAAAACACTTATTTACTGTGTGTAAAACAAATTGTTCATAAACCTTTCTAATTCTAGCGTTTTATAGTGAGTAACTAGAGCAACAACCTCCATCTTTTATGAATGCATTGTTTCTTACGAAAATGTAATCAAAAGACATAATTTGTTGTGCCCTTATTCTAAATATTTATTTATAGTTTTTATTGTAGAATACTCTAATTTGGATTGCATGTAATTCTATGGTTTTTACTGTCATGAAATTCATTTTATTTAGTTTCCGCAATTTTTGTTTGATCCTCTACTTTTATTTTCGCTAACAAGGCTTTCATGGATTCAAGCTAGTAGGAGCTAGTGTACGCATAAAATTAGAGGTCCATTATATGTTTGTTCCAGTGCCTCTCATTGCTCTCTTGAATTCTTCACAACCCAGGTGAAGGAGGCCACCCCTGTTCCAATCATGGGATTGAATGTTAATGAAGCATAGATGTGTCCTCAGTTGACAATCCACATGATCCAAACTTAGTGGATTTATGGTGGAGGATTAACGTGGACACCCACCGACCACCCCCACCTTACAATCTTTAATATGGGGGCACATTTTATTGGATAGGTCCAAACTAGTTTCCTCAAATTGTGGTAGGTGGGTCAGTGTGGAGCCTCCTAAGTTGTTTAAAAAATAACTAGGGATGCCCTAGACCTCTCCAATCCACTCATGGTTTTCATCATGCCATGTTTCTAGCAAAACACAAAAGTGTTATAATAGGTGGGAGGAAATTAAATGTATTATGGTAATCCAAATTGCATGTACCTTTGTAATTGTGGCAAATAGAGATCACTGCTCTCTTCTATAATATTCTAAAGTGAAAATGGAAACTTAAGCACACTAAACATATTCAGAAGGGGGTAGACTCTTGAAAGTGGAAACCTTAACATTTCTAGAAAATATTTATCATCTATGTTCATTGAATAACTTGATGTTAAGAGGTTACTTGAAAATTAAATTGTTGTCAGATTCTTTTGTGAATTTGACAAATGTCAAATCCACTATTCTTGATTTCTATTAGAGTTTGGAGAGACTTCTCACATTCTGTGGGAATTTAATGAGTCTCAAAAACCTCAATTTAGATGTTTTTCATAATTTAAACCTATCTATTCCACACATCGAAATATAAATGCACTTGAATACTTACAACTTTCCAATTGTTTCAAAATTGAAGAATTTCCTCTGAAATAGAAAATCAATTAATTATGGATATTTTTAGATTTTTCAAGTATAAATATAATATCATTGCCAAGATGATTTAGTGAGGCTATATCGACATTTTCAAGCATTAAAAGAGAGAATATATGAGTATCCAATGTCAAGGAAAATTAAAAACCATGCTTGTCTCACATTGTAGAGTTCATGGAAAATATTACAAAGTTTTAATATATAAATATAAATATACTATATATATATAATAATAATAATAATATATAATATATATGTATATATATATATGCCATTTTGTCACATTCGATCAATCAACATTCTATTCCCCCTTGTCATCATCTAGCACAAAGCCCTTAGCATTCCTCGTCCATTCCCAAGAGTTTCTACCATAAACTGCATCATTTGAGCCAGTTCTAGCACCAATACATCCTAGCCTCTTGTTGGAGAAAATTCACCTACATGTTTCTCCACTGTGTGCTGCATTCATCACCTACAGGTTGCTCTCCTTTGCACCTGTGTTGGTTCTAGAAACTTTGGGAAAAAGAGAGAAATTTCAAAAGTCTCCTCTTCCAAAAGTTTCCAGAATTTGTTACAACCATTTACCTTGGATAAAACATTTGGATCCTATCCTATCCTACTTTGGAGATTTCATCCATTATACTTTTATCCCATCCTCCCATTAGAGGTGGATCTAAAACCTTATATTGGTAATTCAGTAAGGACTCCCAACTTTCAACACTCCTCTATATATTTACAACCTTCCATATGCCAGAGGTTGGCTTTTGGAGGGTGATTCTACCCTTAAGCTATTGTGGTGGGAGGTTTCATTTCATGCATTTAGGGTGATGGGAGGTGCTCATTGTGACAAGGAAAGGACAAGTCAGCATGGAGGAGCTCTTCCACAAGATCAACGCCTATTTATGGCCGTAAACTCCCTCCATTTATATTAATGAAAACAATTCCATTTTTCGTATTTCTTGTATTCTAATTCATAAGCATTTAGGCCTAATTTATTAAAATGAGCACAAAATGAAAAGATATAAATAGATTTTAAGTACTGAAAACACGCCAAATGCATAAATAATCTACTCGTATCTTCATTATAATACTCGTTATGAATATTAGGAGTCATGAGAAAGCATGTTGTAGGTGGGTAAGGATAGTACTAATTCATTAAATCAAATTTGTAATAAATTAATTATTTTATTAATAAATGCACTTGGGGGTTGATAACTCTTGTATTAGGGGAAATAGGGAGTCAATTAAGTTGTATTATTTGATATAGCCATTTGTCTTCATCCCAAATCCTTATTTATATTCACTATGTTTTATTTGGGAAGGAAATGGGTTCCAAAACCTCTTTACCATTTTTGTCCTATGTGATTTAGGGAAATATGGATTTTGCACAGTAGTTATTCATAAAAGATTCTCTAGAAATGTAATCTTATAGAAAATCCATGAATAATGTTGAAATGGAAGGATGTAAGGGATTTGTTCCATTGGGATATTCTAAGAAAATGTTTATAACAAAAAAAAGGAATATTGTTATGCTAAATCATGGAGGGAAACTCTTACAATTCCTATGCTAAGATACTATTGGTATTGGTATATGTTATGAGAAACAAATTGTGTGTTTTACTAATGTTAAGATTATATTATTTCCAAAGGAAGGTTCTTTTCCTAGTCTATCTATTATATTTAGATGAAGAAAAACATGTTGTGTATATATAATTTTACAATTGAAGATTCCCTCCCTTCCCACATTGAAGATGCACTAGTGAGATGTGGCATATTCTAAGGGATTGTATAGTAGCAAAAGAGATCCCATTTTTGATGTTGTATAATGATGAGGGTGGAAGATAAGCTAGAAACTGGGATTATTGTACAATTTCAAATAACTAATGACTCTTGTGAATCCATATTTTTCTATAACTTTTGATGTTTATATCAAATTTTTCGTTTAAATTAAGAAGCATATGAATACTTGAAATTATGAGGTCAACCATTAGGCCACACTATGAGGGTCTTAATATGTTCTTCTTCTTCCTCTTTTTCATATGTAAGTCTTCTTCTATAATAGTATGGGTGCTTTTATGATTTCAAAATAGGTCAATCAAAGAAAGTGTGTAGTCAAAATAAAACTGATGCAGGAGCATCTGATTCAGAGGAAAAATCTTCTGATTTATTCCACAAAAAAAATAAAAAAAAATCTACAGGCAAGGAGTGGGATCCTTAGCCTGCTATTTCTATGTTTTTCTAGCTAAATTTAGAAAATAGATAGGGAATAAAACATGCCATCTTTTTCTAGATAGGCTTAGAATAAGGCATGCTAGGTTAGTTGTTATAAAAAAACAAAGAAAAGCTCAATTTACTATGTATTGCTACTTTTTCTATATGTGATTGCTTTTGTAATAAGGCAGCTATGGATAAAAAAAGGAAAAAGATGTTAAATTTAGCTGCCAAGGAGGAAGATTCCTCTCATGTAGAGTTCCAGAATTAGAAAATTATTGTATGCATGAATAGTAGGAAAAAAGGATTCAAGGGCGCGGCTCTTCAATGTAAGAAAAAGCATCACCTTGAATTAAGTAGGGGGCACATTCTGTATAGCTAGGAAATGACTGTGTTATAGTTCTGTGCGGCTCATAAAAGACTGTTGGTTTTATTAATAAAAAAAACAGTGTTTGAATATTACGCGGATATGGTCCTGTGCGTGGCGGATGTGTGGATTATATAATTTCTATATAATAAAATACTGCGTTTTTTTTCAGAATTCAGAACAACGAATTGTAGTATTCTCGGCCAGGTATTCAACCACAGAACCGTGGTATTGAAGCACCAAACAGTGGTAATGTTGTCTTAAATTAAAACAGCGAACTGTGGAATCATTGAACGGGAATTAAATCTGAGTGGATATATTGTTGTGCGTGCACCCATAAAGAAAATTGAAGTCTGTGCTATTGTTATAATTGTTACACGCACCACGATTTGGTTCATGAGGATATATATGTACATCATTTGTGGTATGTGTATTCAACTTACCGTGCAGTCTACATATATATATATTGTTCGTATTATTGAAGTTCCAAGATTTCTGTGTGCGTTTTTATAATTGTTGTGTACATAATCTTAAGTTATGAGGGCGGCATAATCTTAATAAGAGCGGTTTTATCAGAGTGGCATATTCTTGCATTGTTAAGTTATGATTTTGAGCATCATAATTGCTGTGATATATATACACTGGTGCAATGCGTGCATAGTAACAAGGAAAGGGTTATCCCCAGTTCAGCAGAAAAGGCATCTAATCCCAACTTGAATTGAAAGCCTTGTAAATTCTTTAAACAGTAAAGAAGTTGTTGATTTCATGACTGATGAGCTCAGGGAATTAGAAAAAGACCAAACCAGAGATATAGAGGATATTGCAATCAAACTAGGAAGATTGTCATTAGAACCAGCAAGCAGTCCATCATTTGTGGTATCAGAGCCAGCAATTAACAGTGAAATAAGTCTCAGGAGCAGTAGAAGGATGGCTTTCAGGGTTGGGAGAGGATGAGGACGTGAAAGTGGTGGAAGAGGACGGCATTCTCGAGATGTCGAATTGAGAGAAGATGTAGAGGAGCTGCGAGCTAGGTTGGATGCACTAACCTCCGGCAGGAATATAGATGATGGAGACGTGAGTGAACCTGAAGTTGAAGCTACTGAGGAGGAAGCGGTAGAGATTTCTCCTGAGATGAAGATTTTTCAGTCAGTGATGAAATCCACAGCCAGGCCATGGAACCAGTTAGTACCAGTATATCAAGGAGGACTAAATCCAGAGGATCTGATTGACTGGATTAATAGCATGGAGAAATTCTTCGATTATGAAGAAATGGAAGATGAGAAGAAAGTCAAGTTTGTTGTCACAAAATTAGTAGGCCATTCAGCGCTCTGGTGGGATGGTGTGTAGGCGGAAAGGAGAAGACAGGGCAAGCAGCCAATCAAGAACTGGAGCAGGATGGTAGCAAAGCTTAAAGGTAAATTCTTACCCAGTAACTATCAACAAACATTTTCTAGGCAAATGCAAAATCTCAGGCAGAGAGCTTTGACAGTAAAAGAATATACGAAAGAGTTCTATAAGGTGAGTATAAGAGCTGGAGAATCCCAAGACACGACTGAGAGAGTTGCTAGATATATGAATGGCCTCATAATGGACATTCAGGATGAAATAAGTCTACTGTCTCCAAAAGCAGTAGAGGAAGCCTATCCGATAGCACTGAATGCTAAAGAAAAACTCATAAGGAAACAGTCTGCCAGGGGAAGAGGGACTTTCAGAGGGAAAGGAAGTCAAGGTGTTAGAGGAAGGTCTACAGCACCTAAAGATGGAGCTAGCAGTAGCTCAACCCCGCATGCATACAGAGGAGGTGATGTAAGAGGCAGAGGGAGTTTTTACAGAGGAAGAGGAGACAGAGGAAGAGGCAGAGAAATAAGATGTTACAGGTGTAACAAACCGGGACACAGAGCTTTTGAATGTCCAGAGAATGCAGAAGTAAGACAGGGAAATGCAATTGTTGCTCCAACTGAGGGAGAGGCACCAGTGACAGCAGTACCAGAAGAGGATAACACACCAGAGAAAGGAGAATCTCTGGTACTTAACAAAGTTTTGATTAAATCAGCAAAAGAGGTGACTGAACCGCAAAGAAAAGCTTTGTTCAGGACAGTATGCAAAGTTCAAGGGAAATGTTTCCAGATGATCATTGATAGTGGTAGCACTGACAACTTGGTTTCTACAGAGGTAGTGGAGAAATTTAAGCTAAAAACAAGGAGGCACCCAACACCGTATAAGGTGTCATGGTTACAAAAAGGACATCACCTACTGGTAAGTGAACAGTGTGAATTAGAATTTCAAGTGGGCAAGTATAAGGATAAATTTGTTTATGATGTGATGCCTATGGACGTGTGTCACATATTGCTGGGGAGACCTTGGCAATATGACAGAGGAGCCATGCATGATGGAAAAAGAAACACCTACAAGTTTGAGAAAGATGGTGTTAATCATACATTACTTCCACTACCAGAAGAAGGCGGACCGGGACAGAAGACTGATCCAAAAAATCTGCTACTTGGAGGAAAGGAGTATTTGAAGCAGAGGAAGGAAGGTGAGGTAAGCTATGCTGTAATTTGCAAGCCCAAGGTAATCATGAATTCCACCAAAGTTTCTGATTTACCTATTGAAATTCAAGAAATGTTGGAGAGTTATTATGATATTATTGTTGATTACTTGCCTAATGAGTTACCGCCTATCCGAAGAATTAGTCATCATATAGATTTAATTCCTGGAGCAAGCTTGCCTAACAAAGAAGCATATAGAATGACTCCTGCAGAAAATGAAGAAATTAAGAAACAGGTACAAGAATTGCTTGACAAGGGGTTGATCAAGGAAAGCTTGAGTCCTTGTGCGGTGCCAACAGTGCTGAGCCCAAAGAAAGATGGAGGTTGGAGAATGTGTACAGACTCAAGAGCCATTGATAAGATCACAATCAGGTACAGATTGCCGCTACCCAGAATTGAAGACTTAATGGATTGCTTGTGTGGTGCAAAATATTTTTCCAAATTAGATCTTAAAAGCGGGTATCCTCAAATAAGGATAAGAGAAGGGGATGAGTGGAAAACCTCTTTTAAGACTAATGAGGGGTTATATGAATGGAGAGTGATGCCTTTTGGGTTGTCCAATGCACCAAGTACATTCATGAGACTTATGAATGAAGTTCTTAAAGAAATCATTGGTAAATTTGTAATAGTATATCTGGACGATATATTAGTCTATAGTAGGTCTAAGGAGGAGCACTTGAGACATTTAAATTATGTCCTGCAAAGGCTACAACAGGAAAAATTATTGTTGAACTTGAAGAAATGTTTATTCGTGAAAGAAGAGTTGGTGTACTTGGGATTTGTGATTTCAGCTGAAGGATTAAAGATGGATCCAGAAAAGATCAAAGCAATTGTGGAGTGGCCTTCACCCAAAAGTGCTTTTGAGGTAAGGAGTTTTCATGGTCTTGCTAAATTTTACAGAAAATTCATTAAGAATTTTAGTAAGATTAATGAACCTATTATTGAGACCATAAAGAAAGATAAACAACCATTTAAGTGGACTGTTGAAGCAGATAGAAATTTTCAACTGTTAAAGAAGAAAGTAACTGAAAAGCCTATTTTGGTTCTTCCTGATTTTAACAAAACCTTTCAAGTTAAGTGTGATGCCAGCGCAGAAGCAATTGGAGGAGCGTTGAGCCAAGAAGATAGATCGATAGCTTATTTCAGTGAAAAGCTAAATGATGCAAAAAGGAAATATTCTTCTTATGATAAGGAGTTTTATGCAGTTGTGCAGGCATTGAAGAAGTGGCGACATTATTTAATGTCAAAAGAATTTATTCTCTATTCAGATAACCATGCTTTGCAGTTTATCATGCAGTAACCAAAGCTCAACCAGAGACATGCTAAATGGGTGGAATATCTTCAAAGCTTTCATTTTGTGTTGAAGCATATAACTGGACAGTCAAACAAAGTTGCAGATGCCTTAAGTAGAAGGAACTTTTTATTACAGGAAAGTCAAATCCAAGTGATGGGTTTTGATTTTCTCAAGGAGTTATATGAAAATGATTCAGATTTTAAAGAGGCATTTGAAGCTTGTAGGAATCCAGCTTTGGCAGACAGGAGCAAGTGGTTGGATTATTTTCTACAGGATGGTTTGTTGTTCAGGAAAAATCAGCTGTGCATACCAGTCTGTTCGATGAGGGAAAATTTAGTCAAAGAAAAGCATAGTGGAGGACTTGTAGGTTATTTTGGTACAGAGAAGACTTTAGAGCAGCTCAACAGGTTTTATTTCTGGCCAAGAATGAAATCTGAGGTGGAGAAGTATGTAAGAAATTGTAAGGTTTGCTAGTATGCAAAAGGAAGAAGCCAGAATACTGGATTATATATTCCGTTGCCCATTCCAGATAGGCCTTGGGATATGATAAGCATGGATTTTGTGTTGGGATTTCCAAAAACTCAAAGAGGGTATGATTCAATCTTTGTTGTAGTAGATAGATTTTCAAAAATGGCACACTTTATTCCCTGTTA
>APFE030562703.1:0-14847 GCA_000404065.3 Pinus taeda
TTTATGGAGTGTTACTAGGAGGTGTTACAAGTGGTATCAAAGCTGAATGGTTCAACATTGAGGCCTATTTAAGGGTTAATAACAAAAAATCTATGTTATGTTCTACAAAAAGAAAAATCAGAAAAATGGGAACCCAAATTTTAGGACCACACTCTACTCCTTTACTTAAATAAAATCTGGAAATTTTGGGTGTAGTGAGGCAAGGAACCCGGTATACATCCACTATGTTTAAATTTTTTTCCAAAAGAAGCACAAAAAACACTAATTAAGAGAGAACAAAGAATAATAATAAACCAATAAAATTTCTATGTTATACAACCAAGGAGAAGAAGTGAAAAAAAAAAACCTTGTCAAAATTACATTGAAGTGATTTCATTGCATGAGTTAAGTCATCCAATATAATTTACTTAACGATGAGACACCTTATCTACAAAACTAAAATATCCAGTCCCTAGGAGAACAAGCATCACTTTGGAAGATTTATTTAATAATAGACGATAATGAAGCTAACCATATCTTATCAACGATTGGAAAATTAGAGAAGTTCATTGTTTGCAACAATGAGAAAGTGTATGCTTAGACAAATCATAAGGCATATATAGGAGTAACTAAGTAACGTCTCCTATACTATAGACATGTTTGGCATAGAAGTTGGGGTTGTTGCATAAGAAATCAGCGAAGAAGATTAGGATTATTTGTATAATAATTTCCTATTAATAGTTGCAAGCCCTTTTTTTAATATGTACAGAGATTATTTATATACATAATATATAAGATTAATACTCATGAGTGATATTTGTAAGGATTTTGTCAATGCAGAGATAAGTATGAAAGGGGTTCAATGTACTATCATTGAAACACCAGATATATTAAAAAAACAATACTGCACATATATTGGCTGATAAACAAGACCCTCGATGGAAGAGTGAGGAAGGAATCATGAATAATAAAATAAAATATGCAAATCATAATGAAGGAATACTCTTATTTGTGTAGGGGAAGAAATTTGTAAAGGAATGAAAGCTATAGAAACAAAGAGAAATACTCACAAAGAGAGACGAATTGTATACTTACAAGAAAAGAGAATATACACATAATAAAAGTATAGATAGAAACTAAAACCTGGTAATACGTAAATAAAAATATATGGCATACTGGTATACATAAGGAAGCTACCAGAGCACACTTAAGGGTAACATTGTCAAAATTGAATAGAGATGAGGGATGCTTATGATTAAAAAAAAACATGTAAAAGAATGATTCATTTGAGCTTAGTTTGAGCAATTGGTGGGAATGGTTGGAATCTTTTCACCAACTTAAACATTAGAAATGACCTGGAAAACATCGATAGGGATGAATAAAAGGGGTTGCTACAAATATCTTAACATTACTAATCTCTCTCGCTGAAAAGCCTCTTCATGAAAGGAGCCACAGAAGATTGGTCATAAAAATAGACAATTGGCACAAACCCTTACCATAATGGTTTGCAAAGGTCAAGAAATTAATAACTATTACTTGTTCTTTTAAAGGGGAAAATGAAGGTAAGTGATAATGAACTAACATAATAACTAGCAATGGAAAGGCTTTCGGATTGACAAATGCCCCTTCTACTTTTATGAGGTTGGTGGATGACATCATGTGGCTCTTCACCAGATTGTTCATGGTTGTTTATCAGGATGACATCCTCATATTTAGGAAGAGTTGGGAAGAGCACTTGCAACACATTCGGAAGGTCCTTCAAATCCCGAGACAACACAAACTATGTGCCAGCTTGGAGAAATGCATCTTTGGCATGAGTCGAGTCTAATATCTGGGTTACATCATAGATGAGCTAGGTGTGCATGTGGATCTAGCTAAGATCCAATTCATTCGAGACTGGCCAACCTTGACCACTCTAATAGAGCTTCACAACTTTTTGGGCCTTGCCAATTTTTATTGGAGGTTCATGCTGGGATTCTCCCATATCACTTGGCCTTTGAGTCAAATTATCAAGGACAAAGTGAAAGAAATTTTTTCTTGGTTCGAGCCCCAACAAAATGAATACATTGAGATGAAGAATTTCCTCTACTTTTCACCTGTACTCACCTTTCCAGACCTACAACAACCCTTTGAAATTGAGAAAAATGCCTCTAACAATGTTATTGGTGCAATCCTCGCCCAACTAAGGAATTTGGTGGCCTATCATAATGAGACACTTTCCGATACAATTCAGAAGTACCCCACTTATGATAAAGAGATTTACTTTATCATGCAAGCTTTCTAGCAAAGGAAGCATTACATTTTATGGAAGGAGATGGTCATCCACACAGATCACCAACTTCTTCAGTTTATACAGACACAAGGGAAGTTGCAGAACAATCGCCGTCAAAATTGGTCTACTTATCTGCAACAATTCTACTTGAACATTAAATACAAAAATGGAAGCACCAATCATGTTGCAAAATTCCTTAGTTGGCCCCTAATTGCAGCACTGACTACAGTTCTCAACTCTTGTGGCCAACAGACCTTTAGATGGTTGCAACTGTACAAAAATGATTCAGAGTTTGCCACCACATACTAGATGCTAGTGGATGGCAAGCAAGTTAATAAATTTCCACCTCCAAGATGCATTATTATGCTACCTAGACCACCTTTTTGTTCCTTCAAGTGAGTGTGCCAAGTTTATTTGGGACACACACTACAGTTGAGTTGCAAGACACTTTGGTGTTGAGAAAATTATGGCCTTACTACATAAGTACTAGTTTTATTGTCCAAAATATCATCAAGATGTTGGAAAATATATCAGATCCCACAGTGCCTATGTCATCACCAAGCCAACCATCAACAACCAAGGCCTATGCACTCCTCTTCCTACTCCTAGATAGCCCTGGGAATCCATCTCCATTGATTATCTTCCTAGCCTCCCTTCTACCAAGCATGGTAATAACTATGTATTTGTGGTTGTGGACAAATTTTCTAAGATGGCTATATTTGCAGCTTGCAAGAAGAGTATCACAGCAAGGACAATGCCAAACTCTTCTTTGAATTAGTATGGGTACATTTTTGGATCTCAAGGACCATTATATCAGATTGGGATAGTAGGTTCATAAGCACATTCTAGTCGAGCCTCTAGACACTATTGGACACAAAGCAAACCAATTCGACTTCATTTCATCCCCAAACTTATGGCCAAGTAGAGATCGTCAACAAGATGATAATGCACATACTCCACATTTACAACTCCAACCATACATGAACTTGAGATGAGATCCTTCCCTATGTGCAACACAACTATAATAGAGCTCTCCATAGGTCGACTAGTCACACTCCCTTTCAAGTGGGCTTGATATTTCAACCATTCTGTCTAATTGATGTCATCATGCATCATGCAACTACAAAGACAAAATCCACATATGTACAGTCTAAGGTTAATAAAGAAACTAGGTTTATTGAATGAATCCAACACATCTACTAGCATGTTCATGACATCTTGGAGAATTCCAATGCCAAGTAAAAGCAACGACATTATCAACATTGAGTGCTACATAAGTTTCAAGTGAGCGACAAAGTTTGGTTGCATTTACAAAAAAAATTCCTTGCAAGAGCCCATTAGAAGATCTGACCACTTTGATATGGGTTTTACACCATCACCAAGGCTATGGGTGACAACACTTTTGAGCTCAACATTCCCCCATTCCTTTGCCTACACCCAATGTTCAATGTGGATCGCGTTAGGCCATACTTTCCATTATTGTTGGACACATCAGACATTGAAAAACAGCTAGCACCAACATAGATAAACCAACACTGCATGGAACAAGCCACAACTAATCGGATTATGGACACATAGATTAAAGCCTCTCTCAAACAGAAGATCCAATTGTGTCGGGTTGTTAAATTTGTCCCAACTCCAACACCAAAGCAAGTGGCTCACCAGGGACCAAGTTTAACATAATTTTTTCCATGTCATGGAGGTATTCAACACAATGGGGACCGTTGCTTTCTAACTAGGCAGGAGTGATCCAAGTGGATATTGGTGGCCACCCGCCTATTCCACCTGGACCCCCACAGTTTTTTTCTTTCAGTTTCCTTATTTGTAGCACAAATTATTATTTTTGGAAATTTTTACATAGTATTTTGTCACACCTTCTATTCACTTCTTGTCCATATCCTAAAGTTCCAAAACATTGACTACTATGTAGCATATCCATCATGATATACAAACCAAAATCTCCTTGAATAATCAAAGGAAAATTGCCCTGAATTCATTCTGAAGACGGTTGACTACAAACCCTAGTTTTAGCATCAGCGTGTTTTGCTCCATTGTCTACCCATGCTGATGGTAGGTTGCTCAGTTATAAACTTGTGCTGCCATTTCAGGTTTTCATATGAAAACCCGTGTTGAACCTCTCCTGGTAGGTTTTCCCAAATTGGAGGAGAAGCTTCGCCTACTAGAATCTTCAGAAACACCGAGTTGGATATTGGTTGTTGTTGATCTGGTCAAGCTCTCCCATTTGGACCTCTTGATCTTATAATCATGGGTTTTCCCTTTGATATGTGGACCATTCTCCCACTTTGGTGGATCCCTAACTCCCTTTTCCTTCCTATAAATTCACTCCCTTCCATCCCCAAATGGTTGGTCATTGATTATTGCATCCCTATGCTGAGATTACGCTACATGCTACCCATTATAGCTTGGAGAATGACTGCTTGAATATTCTTTGCTTGGACTTATAAATCCACCAAAAGGAGGTCTCCAAAATTAAGGCATAAGTTGTATTCTTTCCTTTTTAGCTTCTTAATATATATATCTGATGTTCACTTTCTATAATTGTGTAAATGTTTATGCTTTTAGCTTAAGACTCCTTGATATATTAAGTAGTTTATGTTTGATGTATGCCACATATGCTCTTGTATCTTTCATGGCTATTTGACCTTCCTTGCAGGTACTCGAACGTGAAGAAAAATTAAAGAGCAAGGTCTGGAGTGAAAGATTCAAAGCCATCTCTAAGGATCGAGCAATTAGCATCAGAGCGAGGTAGGTTTTTCCTTCTCTCTACATTTGTCAAACATAAGCTAAGAAAGTGTATGTTATTTTGTTGCTAAACCCTCTCATTAGGCTAGAGGGATCACCTTTGTCCACAGAGGGGATTTTCCTTCACAACAAAATGGCGACTCCACTAAGGAAGCTATACCTGTTTCGTCCTCCTTTCTCAACTGATCTCCTGATCAGTTTGAATGACCATCGTGTTCTCAGTTAGTTTGGGTTTGTATAGGTTTTCACAATCACTGTTTCTATCTTAGAGGGCTCAGTCTAGAAGTGTTTGTGATTTTTATTTTTTTATTGCCTTATTCCTCTCCCAACGCGCTTTTTCTCTTACAGTCACGTTGCCAGCATTCCTTTTATTAAAACACTCGCACTAATCGTATGTTCAACATCATTTTGTCCATAACAGTCGCATTGATGCCTAAGATTGGAAGAAAACCTAGGGTTTCTGTATCAAACTCCATGTGTATAAGCCCCTGAGGTCTTGTTTTGTCCAGCATGACTGGATTTATTGATGTTTTGATTGATTACCTCATCTTATTACCAAATTCTTATTCCTTTGAACTTTCTAGTGTTTGAGTGCAATTTGATTTATTTTAGGGTTTATAGGTCGTTTGATTGTCACTTGTCGCTTGTGACTATCTCTGAATCTTTGGTTTATTGAATGATTAGGTATGTTCATATGATAAAACCACTTGAAACATTGAATTACATCAGTTACAGTTTGTTTTGTGAAAATGTTTCTTTTCATTTGTGCTAGGTAATTATTGAGTCTTGAAAATGTCATTCATTTCCATTACACTTTCACTATTATGTCCATTATATCACCTCCATTTCACTACTATGTCACCACATTCATCCCACTTTCATTATCATTGGGCCACATTTATATTTTTCCAAACTTTATTAATTCTAAGCCTTTTAAGTGAATTTGTGGTTAAAATTAGGAAATAATGTGCATAATTCTTATACCTAACAAATGGGTTGAGATTGTTGACATGTGTAGGTTGAAAAGAAGCTTCTAGAAGACCCTTATGTGGCACTCTAAAGCCAAATTCGAATTTGAGTGGAAAGAATCATGGGATCATGAGGATATGTGTCACATCTCCTAATTGTATTGTAACTCTAAGAAGACATGTGTCTTATCAGTTCCTATTTTGATTAGGACTCTAGAGGTAGAAGGAGAGATTCATGGACTCTCATTAATGAGATGACTTCTCATCTTTTTGTATAAATAGGAGATCCCTCTCCTTCATTTGTTAGCTTAGCTTATTAGTCTCAGCTAGCTTATCTTGGCTTTTAGTTATTTAGCTTGGAGTTTGTAGTTCTTCCTTGATGGCTTTTGAAAGCTTTGGAGAGCTTTGTTGTACATTGTAATTTTGAAGAATTTGAATAAAGCTTTGATGTTCTCAGCATGGAAGGAGATGTGAAGTAGATGTCATGGAGCATATTAAAATGTAAGGTAGAGTAGATTTCATTTTGTAAATTTTGCTTTGATTTCATTATGTCATTTGATTGCTTTCAAGTTTGATAGATTAGATTTTTCATTCATGCAATTTTAATTCATGCAAATGTGTTCAACCGGTTGATTGTAGATTAGTAATGCACATAGATTTTTAATGATTAATGACATGATGGAATTATCTTGTCCTTCTGCTGATTTATTTTCTTAGTTCTAATTCCAGCATTGTTTATTTCTTTCAGTTTTGTTTTGTTCATTTACTTTTATGCAAGATAGATATTAGACTACTCATGTCATTTTCAGTTACCTCCTATAGCCAGAGCGAGTCAAATGGTGAGGGATTGAAGTATGAATGAGTAGTTTAATCTTAGTTTCATTTTATGCAATTTCATTTCATGCAATTTAGATATCATATTACTCCATTTGTTTATGATTACCTTCCTATAGCCAAGCAACTCAAATAGTGAGGAATCAGAATATTATTTGATGTAGTATGATTTAGTTTGCTTTCCTACAATTTAGATATCAGATTACTCAATTTGTTTATGATTGCCTCCTATAGCCAGAGCGAGTCAAAAGGTGAGGGGTCAGAATATGAGTTGATGTAATATGATTTAGTTTACTTTGCTTACAGTTTTTGAATTGCTTTAAGTTCAGTTTTCTTTTTATACAGCAGCAAGGATATTGGGTTTCATAGTCACTAGCTCATTGTTTGGTTGTTGCATTCTATTTTGATTGAAGTAGCTACATATTTACACTTTTGTTTGAGTATTAATTCCATCAATAACATGTTTTAAGATCTTTTGAAGTGCTAAGTTTTGGAAGTTACCATTAGGGACATAGGCCTTGTCTTGAAATCTCTATCCATACTTGTCCTTTAAAAGTATTCTTAAGACCTTAGAATAGGATTTCCATTTGCATTAGACACTTTAGGAAACCAACAAGAATAAAACCCCAAAAACAACATAAACTATAAAACAACGAAGTAAGAAAAAGGTTAACTAAGCACATATGGTGCACCACACTTCATCAGTTTATGGTACCCCGATTGATAATTTATGTAGAGCAATTTAAGACGTTAAATTGACTAGACACTCATGATCCATTTCATTATAGTAAACATGTTTGAATAACAAGGATTGCAACAGACATGGTGAAGTATGATGTAAGAGCATCCAGCACCCTTAGTCAAAGGGAGGAATCCATAGTGAAAAAGGAGGAAGATGTGGACTAGGGGAGAAAAACAGGGAAAAATCTATTTTAAAACAAATTTAAAGATGGAATGGATAAGTCTCGAAGACTTTTTAATGTATTCTGCCATGTGTGATATGCATGCATGTGTAACGAGAGTTTTGGGGCTTTTTTTTAGAGGATTGATTTGATCCTTCTGTGATCCAATCCAACAATGTTCCTTATATATATGAACCTATGTGTTCAAGTGTGAGAGGAGGAGAGAGTGATATAGATAGAATGTAGTGAAGAGGAAAACCCATGCTAAGGCTAAAATGCCTTTGATTTGTAGCTATGCTATGTTATCTATAATAAATATATGTGTTTTGTGATTTTTGCATGTCTATCTATTTGCCTTTGTTCATGTTATGGTGTGTGTTATGTGTTGAATGACTTAAAGCCCATTTGTATGCATGTTGATTGACCATCACGTGTGATGGTGATCCATTGATAAATGAGTTAACTGTGTATGGAGTCTTATGTGAGAGATTAGTATTAAGTGCAGAATGCATTGATGACAAGCAAGATTTAGTAAAGAATGGAAGCATTTGAGAATGCACAGGAGCCGCTTGATCCCATGGATCAACGGTCCATATCCTTTATCGCATCGGCAGAGCCCCTCGGGTGTTATTGGACTCGACCATCATCTCAGAGCGATCAACCATAAATCGATGTCCCTAGACCATTGGATCTGGAGTCCACATTGATGGCTTAGATGTGATCGGTGATCTCATATCGGAAGGGTAAGCGACGAGCAATAATGTAAGAGTAAGGGCCAATATGCCAATGAGCGATATGGAAATATCACCGATAATCCAATTGGAAATCAAGATTAGAGTCATCGGTAGTCGGAGTTTGGAGAAGGCTGAGATCGGTTCATCGAAAAGCAGTGAGAGCGGACCCACAACTTTTATAGTTTCCAATTTATGATATTTAAAATCTGTCATATATGTTCGGGAGTGGAAGTTTCCCGTTAATCCTTTGTATTGCAATAGTTGTGTGGCCACAAGTTTTTAAGGCTTAAATGCCTATATTAAAGGCTCTGATAATGTTAAAAGGTCCATGGCTAAAGGCTGAAGGCCTAAAGAACACTTCCGATAGGTTTAGTGGACCATAACCCATAGGCTGCAAGATCAATATTTGTAAAGGAAAGGGATTTTGACTAACCCCCAAAATCTCATTTTCATCAAAGTACATATCTACATGCATAAAAGTAGGTCTTATAGCTCAAATGTACCCACAATGTACCAAATAGAGAGTATGGATACTTTGATTAGTTTTTACAAACACATGCCCATTTACATCATTTAAACTCATGTATAATAAATATATAACATCAATAAAGTTAGTTTACTTCTTGAAGTCGAACATTTACTCAAAATATAAGTGCATTACCAAACTAGTACTAATGTTATTTGAACAAGTTGCTTATAGATTATGTATCCTTGTATCATAAGCATTGTTATGTGATGGCATTCTAGGTTGTTTTTATTTGTAAATTTAACTGTTATATATAAACGTTATCATAGTTCCACAAAATATTTATACCTAGAATATTGTTTTAGTTGTGTTTTACCCTTAATGATTACATTATCATGAGTTTTGGGTGACCCTTAACTATTATAATTAGTTTTAGAGGACCATCGATGATCAAATTTATAAAGGGAATGAAATAAAATACAAATTTATAACCAAAACACAGATATATAGTGAAACATGACTCTTATTAAGAAATGGAACTGATGCTGAAATTGTAAAAATACAGAATGAAACGAACTAGCTTGAATGGTGGCAGCTTATCTTTGATAAGCGATTTAACAGCTATGCAACTTTGCCAGAGTGAGTTAAAATGAGGTCGAAAGGTCCTTTTAACATTCGAATGAGAAAACCATAAACAACCAATAACCTAATCCTAGCAGATGAAAATCCAAAAGGCTTGTGGGTCGCACTGGGGTTCGTTGGTAGAACATCTTCCCAAGTCATAAATTTTGCATACAATATCTTGTTTTGCATGCTTGATAGTTCATTGGAAAGTTCTAGCAAAGAATTACGCGTTTCGGGTTGATTGAGGATTTGCATATGACTATATCCTTAGTCCTTAAACCATCATTTAGGGCCTCAAAATGACCCCTGAAGTTTAAGAGCCTAGAAAATATAGAAGAAATTCCAACATGGAGAAGTGTGCTTTGAGCCACTTGAGTAGGTGGATGGTGAGTAATATCCACCCGAATCAATGGACCATAAGTACTACAAAGTGGCTTTACACTACCATGAACCTTTGAATATAAAATGTGGTTTTGAGTGATCTTTAACTATGATGATAGGAAGACTCATACTAATTTTGATTTGCAATGCACATTCATTTGTGAATTCTTCATTGTGGGATCCATCTAGTTGAATTTGCAATAACATAAGGTTGATGTATATATAAGAAAGATAAAATTTATTGGAATACAACATTTATTGTTTTTTATACTTCTTAGTCTCGTACAAAATATTTGCATATATATGGTTCATTAACCCGGTTCAATCATGTCATATTTCGATCTTACTTCACACCTCCCCACCCCGATATTGAAGATGCATTTTCTCTAATCCAAACATCAAGCTAACATATAGGTATATCTATCACTCTTGCACTTATCCAAGTGGTTAATTCTACAACTTAGTACTCATGAACCATTAAATTTTTAAAAACAAGCTTAAATAATAAGCCTTACAACAAACATGGAAATGTACATATCAGCATACCTACAACTAGGTATTATAACTCAAATAAACCAATTATAAGATATACGTACTTTGAGTAAGTGATACAAACATATACTCGTTTACATAAATATGTATAATTTGAATAAATCATACACACATATACCCATTTACATATTATAACATCAAAAGAAACACTTTTACATCAAACATGTAGTCAAAATATAAATCCTTTACAAAATTAAAACTAATATTTTCTTATCAAATTTCATATCCCTATTTAATAAGCATTGTGATGTGATAATATTCTAGAATTTTTTTCGTTTATAAAATTTAACTATTATATAAGTGTTATCACACTCCAAAAAAACAAACTAACTTTTGAAAAACAAATAAACATTTCATAATCATTTCTCTCAAATTGAACTCTTATATAATCTCATAACTTGAGATTTTTCGTAACATAGAACATACACTCAAATATCCTCTCTAGGGACTTTTTTTATTTTCTTTAACACGACAATGGCTAAATTCCCGTAAACTTTATCTAGAGTTACTTTCTAATCCTTTATTTCCTTCTAGAAATGCCTTCTTTCATAATGTGAACCTCCTAGTTTAAAAGACGAGACCCGGGGCGAACGCCTTTATACTTTTCCAAGTAAACCAAAGTCACGAGGAGTATTACTACCTCCATATTTTTATAATGACCTCGATCTTTATACTATTATTTTCCATCTTAAAATCAACACTGCCCGATGGACTTTTTTTTCTTGATCTCAATGCCTGCAGTTCCCTCTCTGAATATTAGAACAATCTTGTCATAAAAGATATCATTACCAAAAATCCCCACACAATATGTAGGTGTAAACCTAATCAGATTGCGACATTTGGAAGAACACAAGCCAAATTCCCATATCGACAAAATATAATATATGTACCTGCCATTTCTCTGCCTCGATGCACGGTGACTGCAACCTGGAAATCTACTATCCAGATTTTCTGGAAGCATTTGCTAGTTGCAATTAGATGCTTCACGTGGATTGGTTTCCTTCCTCTCGCGACCGCGACGCTCCTCTGTGTAGTTGGCATCTATGTGGGGAACTGGGAAATGACACCACTGGCAACTCTAAGGCGTCAGTCTTGTCAACGAACCTCCATCGTTTGACTCCAAAATGATGCATAAAAATAATTTATGCAACGGTGGAGCAATGAATTGCTAGAGTAAATTGTTTTAAGTAATTAGCAGTTAGATTATAGGCTGGTTGAGTTGAGTTTAAAATTAGGAAGTGTTTCTAGTACCTTCTTGAGTTAAATTAATATATTTAAGTCTTATTAAATACGTGGCTTCGGACAATTATAGTTAAATAATCTATTCTTTATTAGATGTTGAAAGCAAATAATAAAATAAATAAAGACAAAAACGTAAACCTATTATGGGTGGTCGTAATAACTTTTTTAACGAGATACGAAGAAATAGTATAATCGTTCAAGAATGAGAGGTATATGGTAGTAGTGAAATTTTGTTTTTTTTATAGATTATTTGTGGGTAATTATAACTGGTCTAGTTTTTTTGAATACGAGTGGTGATTCAACATGTATTTGAGAGCCGTCCATAATTACTAAATTCACTTACATTGGAGTAAAAGATACTGGTCTAGTTTTCTTTGAATAACAATGGTTTTTTTTTTAATAACAGTGGTGAGGTTCAGTTACAAGTGGCCTAGTTTTCTTTGAATAATAGTGGTGAGTCAACATGCATTTGAGAATAGCCCATAGTTACCAAATTCACCCATATTAGGGCAAAAGACACTAAAATTTGCCAATTCAAGTTCGAATGCCAAACAAATTTAGCCCATATTAGATTTGCCTAACAATTCGCCCAAATTAGATCTGATTAGTAGTGTAATGGGTTAATCTAGATAGTTAATTCACTCCATAACACGTTCTTAACACGAGATTAATAGATTAATCTAATATATCATGTTAATGGAAAATTTATGGCTTATTAGTCATTACTGCTGCAACAAAAAGAAGATGGTATATATAGAAAGAAAGATAACTAGAGGCCAAAAACATAAAAGGTAAAAGTGAAATTAGAAAAATTATGTTTTTTCACTATTAGAAACTTAGAAAAGAGGAAAGGAAAGAATGTTTAAAGGTGATTGATTGTTTTACTCGTGATTGTTTCCTATTTATGGAAAGATTATAGATAATACACATAAATTATAGATAAACCAGTTTGGAATATAAATTTTATAAATGTGCATGCATTACATAAATAAATTTCTAAATTAAAAAAGGATATTATGTTTGGGAAAAAAGAAGTTTTGGAGGGAAAATTTGAATATTAGATTTTTTTTAAATGAATTTTACTTGTAAGATTGTTATACTATTTAGAGTTAATAAAAGTTATTTCTCATTGTTATATTTTTTTACTTATAAGATTGTTATAATATTGAGAGGAAATGATATTTAAAGAAGGGTAAAAATGAACATTTTTTTGGCTTTTTATGTTTATAGAATAAAAATTAGTACAATCATATTAGTAAATGTGATTGATATATGCCGATTAGTGGTATTATTTTTGAATTTACATTAATATAAATTATAGAAAATGGTATATATATCAACTACATTTACTAATGGAAAAAAATATTATATTATTATTAGTAGTAGTACTTAACTTTATTAATATCAATATTATTATTATTAAACATCTTTAACCTCACTCCACGGTTGACCTTGGTTGAATTGGTCCAAACCACAATGATATACATTAATATAATACTACTATTGAATACAATAATATAAGATTAACCAAATTAGATCATGGCAAAATAATATAATAATAATAATAATAAATCAACCTTAATAAAAATTAACATATAAATACTTGCTATATTTAATTAATAATAAATTGTTATTAACCTTATAAAATTACGGTTAACCAAATTTAATCATGGTCAACTATTAATAATATACTCAATCATGTAATAATAATAATATAGCCTACCTTATTACTATTATTATGAGACAACTTTATTAATATTAAACATTTTAAAATCTTGAGTGCCCCTAATCAAGGCCGACCTTAGTTGACTAAAGTTGACAATATTTGTTTTTAAATTGCCATGATTGCATATAATTGAATATTGTTAATATAGCCCTAGTCCCTCCTCCCCCCCTTATTATTATTATTATTCAACTTTATTAATATTAATGTTATAGGGTTATTTATTCCAAATTTGATCATGGTGAAACTATTAAATATTATAATTTCAATAATAATACATGATGTATAATAGGCAACCATATGATTGATATTAAATTATTTGAAACCTAATATATATAATAATAATATAATAATAATATTATTAGTTAAAATTATTATTATTATTATTATTGTTGTTGTGAACAAGCAAGCATGATTTTAGTTCGCTAAGTTTGACAATTTTGACTTTGGTCAACCATGTTGACTATAATTGCATATGGTCAAGTTACATTGACTCATGACAACTCTAAATGAACAATGTTTGTTAAATATTCTTAACATGGGGTTTTACCTTAATACTAATATTATTATTATTAGTCAACTTTATTAATACTAATGTTATAGGGTTGACCAAGTTTGATCATGATCAACTATTATTATTATGTTTAAACCCATAATTATAATATCAACAACCTTCTTATTATTCATGCTACTCATATTTATTAATATTAATATTATCATTATTAAACATTTTAAATCCTTGAATGTGACTAGTGAAGGATCACCTTACTTGACTAAGGTTGGGAATGTTTGACTTTGGTCTACTATGGTTGACTATAATTGAATATGGTCGAGTTATGTTAACTGAGGACAACTTTGAGTGAATAAGGTTGACTATTGTTAAATATGGTAAACATAGAGTTGACTAAGTTTAATCATGGTCGACCATTTAAACATTGACTATAAAGGTTAAATTTGTTTGACTATGTTTGATTAATGTGGTTACTATCTTTCATTATTAATAATCAATATGATTAATAGGTGATTATATTTGACCAAAGTTGAAGATTGTTGATTGTCAAACATAGCCAAATATAGTTAACCGCATTAGCAAATATGGTTGAATAATTTTGTAATGTCAAATTATGACATTAGGGAAATAGCAATGTAATGTAACATTGCAGCAATGTTTGTCACATTGTGACATTGGATAAATTTATGTACCATTTTGACACCACAATATGTTTGATTTTTAATATTAATCACTAATATTAATAGGTGATTAAGTTTGATTCAAGTTGAAGAGTGTTCATTGTCAATCATTGTCAACCAAATCAGTAAATATGGTTGGCTATTATTAACTATGGTAAACATAAGTTGACCAAGTTAGATCACGGTATATTTTACTAATAATAATAATGATGCAAA
>APFE030562705.1:0-14817 GCA_000404065.3 Pinus taeda
CATTTCTTAGTTTATTCATGTTGTTTGTAGGAAGAAGGTTAGACACTTTATCTACGTGACTAATGCATTATGATTCCAGGTTTTGGCATTAAAAAGGAAGCAAGAGACAACGAAAAAGGGGACAAGGAGACAATGAGGTGGCACTGCTGATTTTGTGGAGAAATGTCCACGGTCTTGGGACATTCCTCGTGATTCCCACCAAGAACTCCGAGCTCCAATCCATCTCCCCTCCGAGCTTAAGAAGCAGCCAGCTGTCCTACATGAACAGCAGTCATAAACTGTTCTACAGGAACAATAGTTATGACTGCCCTACAAGATCCGCAGTTAGACTCTAGTTGGACAGCCGAGCTCCTAAAATCAAGGGCACTTGGTGGATCATCGTTTTTGTATAAATATGAAGGCCTTAGCCTTAGATAGGTTGTTGAAACTCTCGTATTGCTATTGTAATTTTGGAGCACAGTTCAGTTTTCGTTCCTTTTTGTAAGCCAATTTGGCATAACATCAGATTATGAATAAAGAAGGCAATTTGTGATCTAGTTCTGAGTTTCTTAAGGAGACTATAGCTCTCGGGTTAGGGCCCAACCTGAGAGCCATAGATCCCCTCTGCTGTAGTGTTGTTTCCATTTCATTTCCAGCACTTCAAGTTTTCGTTTGCACATGCAATTCGAATTACAGTTTGGTGATTTGGTTTTCTTATGAGTAGGACAGATTTTGCTTATGGTACAGTTGGTTCCACTTGCTTAGTGTAGCAGAGGATAGATACCATCAATTGGAGCTCCAGCAAAACGGTTGTTAAGGCTCACTGGCATCTCTCTTGAAGATTGGGGTGCAGTCCATAACTAGCCACCAAAAACACGCATTACTTTACTTGATGATTGCTGCAATACAGTCACGGTTTTGATTAGATGCTTCCTTGTCATTCACATCTACACACATACTTTCAATCACAGCCTCATACATATTTCTCTTCGCTTTTTGGATTACTGTTCATAGAATTCATGGCATAAGTAATTTAGGTTGATGCATTTTCGGTTTGGTGACAGTCATAATCATTTGTTTCATTTACACTCCTCTTTCTCGTTCCATTACCATCTCCTCCATCTTGATCATGCATGCAAGCATATCTCCTTGACCTTCACTTCGTTCTGTCCTCTCCCAAAGTCTTCCACTCCTCACGTAGCTTCATTTCCCAACCTTTCGTTGACATAACCCTTTGCCTTCAACATACTCCCTACACCCATTTCCCATCTCATTCCTCCACTTTTGAGCCATCACCAGCCTTATCCCTACCTCACATATCTCTTCCTACCGTTCCATCACTCCTCCATCACTTCAAACCTCCACGGTAGGTCCTCTTGTAGCAGTTTAGAGACATCCTGTAGAAACCTCTGAGTATCCTGTAGGATCCCCTGCAGACATCCTGTAGGAGGCCATTCACTCGGTTGCTGAGCTTCTGAATGTGGAAAACCTCTGTGGATGGATGCTAAGGGTCCATAGGGACCTCACCTAGCCTCCCAAACCTGTCCCACGCTTTCCTTCTCCATCCCATCTGCACAACCAAACCCTAATTAGCACACAATCACAATCATCCCATCCACTTAAAGGAAAAATACAAAAACATGTCTTTTATGATGCAAGCAGTTTAGATCGATGCATTTTCACTTATCAAAGGTAACAACAGCATTAGTAGAAGTTTCCTTCACGTCATTTGCATTATAGAGGCTAGACTAGTTAAATTAGGGTTTCCTAGGTTTACATGCTTTGATTTTCTTTCAGTTCATTTTTGTTAAATAGATTAGTCTTCTTTGAGTTAGCTTTCGTCCATCATTGATAAAGCTTCTTCTGTGAGCCCATAGGAGTTGGCTTGAGCCCTAGCGGACTTGTGCCAGCTGACCAAGTGACAGCTGCGACAAGAGCTAGTACTTGTGCATACAGCACCGTCGCTTCCAAGTTTGTACGAACTACCGGGTTGATAAAATGAGAGACAGGAAGCCCCAGGAGTTGTATCATTGTTGCTACAATACTGGAGCTCACCAGCACCCATAAGGCCAGGTACATTAGGGGAGTGTGACCAACCCAAGCCCAGATTTAGGAATGTAAATGGACCAGTCGTTTGTTAAGTGAAACGATCAATTTAGCACTCGCAAGGGCAGGTTATCACTAGCCAATTTTCCACCTCCCCCTCTCTGTTATTGGGGCCCCTCCCCCAATAATAGAGAGTAAGCTCCTATCATCGCTTCCACCTTTCATTAGTGAATTTCCCCCCACCGAGGCAAGGCGGTTTCGACCTTCCTTCCTTTTCTGGAGAAGAATGGGTTAGTTAAGTTAGTTCACTGTCTTTGCAGATTTCATGGACTCCCTTCAGTGTGTGTCTATGCTTTTCCCTTCTACTTGATGATCTGAATATGACAATCAGAAGAAATGGGTGAGTTGACATGTGATCCTCCCTCTAGCTGCCAGCAGGTGGACACTGCATTCTCCCGACTGAATGGTTCGCCCCTTCTCTATTCCAGTCCATCAAGAAAGTAGTTTCGAAGTTGACACTAAACTCTTCTTTTCGTTCGTTACTGTCTTTCTTTACTATCTTTCTTTCCTGCACTGTCATCTTTCTGTCCAGGAACCACACCGTTCGGTCCCTATGGCTCTGTATCTCTCTTTACTGTACCATTCCATCTCTGCCCAGTCTGCCTCTGTCTCCAGCCTGTATTTCCAGTACTGTCTATTGTCTTTCTGGCCATAAGTATTTTTTGGTCTCGCTTCTTTCTGTTGCTCTGAGGCGGTACGATATAACGAGAGAAAGAACGAAGGCAGGATTACGAAATAACGAGAAGATCATATCTATTCCATGCATTCTGACCAATTTGCCTTACTCACTCATATCATCGGACAGTGGTACCGCATCAAAACGATGTCTCCCAATGGCAAAAGAGGATAGTTATTATAGAATAGGAATCTACGTAATTACATACATAAGATCCAAAAAGCAAGGGCCTTGACTCTACTTCCTTCATTCAGTTAGGGTATCTTTTGGGAGATAGAGAGGAGGTCAAGGGGAAAGTAGGCAGAAAGAGCAGGCGACCTTAAGAGATAGGAATGAAGTGCTATTAGTTACATCAAACTAATGGCACATCACATTCTTATTTCACTTTCCAATTCACTAAGCCCTACCCTAGGCTTTTGGGACGAACGATACTTACGCTTTACGAGAGCTGCCTTAATTTCATTATTTGATTGCTTGTTCCTTAAGGTGCGAAGCCGCTTGTCCCTCCAGGGGGCAAGGAAAGGACAGATCCGCATTTCTGCACAACTTCCGCACCACACTTCCTATGTCACTCGAAGAATTACCTCATTAAGAAGGAAAGGAGTCGCCCTAATCATTACCTTATTCTCTATCAGGTAGTCATTCGAAGAATTACCTAATCAATAAAGGAGTCATTATCGGCCCGACCTCCTTTTCAATTAGGAAGTCACTTTACTACGGAATTGAACCAGTCACTTACCCATTTATTTGGATTGATACCCTAATACCTCCTTAGTCTATTACTAGGGTAGATAAGGTAATGGTAGATAAGTTAATTGATTATTGATACGATGAAGATTGCACCACTTTATTCCATTTTCCACTTCTTGGGAGTGAGTGAGACCATCAAACCGCCTTCGTAGATTGGATTTAGCAACATCATTTTGTTCTATTTTTCCCTATTATAATAAGGAGAAAGTTCGGGTATCAAAGGGAGAATCTCAATAGTCCCATACCTTTGTGCTCTATGCCTGTGGGCTCTACAATCGTGTTTTGACTTTTAGGTATCGATTAGTCACTACAGTCCAGATCAGCTTAGCGAGCTTCTTTATATACGTAATTCAGTTCAATAGTGGTGGAAAGGAAGTAGTTGTAAGAAAGAAGGATATAACACCACACTTTGGGAGCGATCTTTGAGGGGAAGAAATAACCTGACCTGAAAGTCATATCTGAACTCAGCTCAGGCTTTGAGGGGAAGAAAAGGGTGAGCCGGTTCTAACCAGCAAGCCAGCCAGAGCCCTATCTATATCTAATATAACCATTTTTCAGGCCGGAATTCATTAAGCCCTTCCTACCTAAGAAAGTAGCATTTAGATCCGTTTCATCTGGTTCCCACAAGCAAGAAAGAAAGAAGATTGGGCCTCTGAGAGTCTTGGCTTTGTTCAAGAACCATTTCACTGGATATCACCTTATATAAGATCTCAACTGATGGAATGAGTTGGGGTAGAGTAGGTTCAGTTAGCTGGCCCACGCTCCTAAGATGAAGATTGAAGGTTCGAAGCCTGCTTGCCCCTACCTATTGATCAGTGAACCCGAGCTCGGAGCAGACATGGATCAACCAGACCCATCAATAGGAAGAGTGGCTTGGAGTCCCTATCTGACACAGTAGGCATTGAACCTTCTGAATGCGCAAGGCACCAACGACTCCTCGAATATTTGTTGTTGTTCCTGCCAACCCGGCATATCTGATTAGGGCAGGCCCTCCACCTGTCCTCTAGCGCCGGATTCACTACTATCATCGATGAGATCCCCATGCCATGTTCGTGATCTCCTCAACCATGAATCAAAAGAGGCCCCACCCAAATGTAGTGAACTTGACTCCCATCTCTCGTCGAAGAAGCATCACTTCGTAGATCTCCGAATTTTCTTCTATGCGCGAAAGGAAATGGTAGGGATATTTGGTATGATGCTTACTGAACCTCCACACTAGTAGGTCCGATCCTATGCCAGTCGCATAAAACACCGACACATGGTTTCAGGGCGGAAGCTCTGGTCGATCAAGCTTGAGGCCACCCTAGCCCATTGAGTGTTCTACCTATAGGCATGCGTGTTCTACGTTCTAAACCCAACTCACGTACCACTTCTTCCAACCTTAACCTTACAGCACCAGGCAGGTGTCAGACCATCCGATGCATTCCGATCCGACATGAGCAACCTTGGACCTGCTGAACCGAGTTAGTCGAATTAGATACGCAGCATAAACGTGATCATTAATGCTAGGACCTAAGGGCGCATGAATGGTTGAGCGCACCCTAAAAGCCCTAACCTAACGTTGGTCCATAAATGACCTTACGTCGGTTGAGCCCAAAGGCGCATGAATGACCTGTAGCTTCCGTAGTCGGTGACCTCGACCTATTGACTAGACACCTATTGATTGATTGATTGAGATTCAATATGTAATAAGTTTGATATTGCTTTCGAGGCTGACTATTGTTTGCAACCCGGAGAAAGAAGAGGAAGTGACCAATTGATTGGTCCCTCAACCTCCAAGGAAAGGGGAGATAGCAAGAGAGCCCTTCCCGTAGAGGCGAACCGAGGTCCATCGGAAGTCACGATGGATCGGGGAATACATCCAAATTGGCGTGCTAAACCAACACTGGACAGACCGGCCATGCCATGAATTTCGGTCAGTATGGCGGCGTCTGTGCAGCCATGGTTGCTGCAAATTAGACTCACTCCTCGCCCGACTTAAGTCTGATTCCGATGCAGTGGGCATTAAACCTGCTGAACCAAGTTGATCAAAGTCTATCTATTATCTACATAACATGACCAGACCAATGATGGACCAGTGTAACATCATATTTATGGGTGATTGGTCGAGGAATATAGTGACCTATTGATTGGTGATTGGGACTGACCATAGTGATTGGTCATGCTCCAACCTGCCATTCTGAACTCGGTGGACTGTATTGATAGTGAGGACAATTTTAGTTGATGATGAAACACCAACTTCAGAGACAACCCCTAAGAATGCATAGAATTCCTTCTTACATAGAATTGGAATGAGGCCCCACCTTTTTCCATATATAAATATGGTTAGATGGGTTGTAGAAAATACGAATATTACCGAGCGGAAGTTTCACACATAGAAAGGCACCATAATTGGTTCATTCACAGCATAAGACCTTTAGGCCATGTACCATTTACCAGAACCACAATGCATTACAACAAATAATATGTGCAGTACTTCATAAAGAAGCATGGGGAACTAGGTGACTCTATAAGAGAGTGGAGGAAGGACTCAAATAAATGAAATGAATAGGAGGATGGTAAGTACTTAATAGACTCACTTGATTCTCCTTTCATTTAGATTGTTGCCATGCTTTTCAGATGGCATGCCTATCCCAATGTGTTTGAATTTCCTAATCTATGGATTTCCTTAATTGATGGGGCTTCTGAGGATTATATTTTTTATTGGGCCATTACATTATCCAATAAACTAGACAAGCACATTTTGGCTTTTTGTACCTCTCGCAGTGTCTCTGAGAATAAAATACCCCCATTTTACATGTGAGCCTACATTATGGAATGTTCATGCTTTTCTCTTGATTTCCAAGATATGGGATGGAAATGGACCCCCTTTGATCCTCTGCAAATTAATATTTATCATAATATACTCTAGGAGTCCAATTATTTTTTTCATTTTTATCAAATTTTCCACTAGGTCAACATCCCTATCTATGAAATCATATTTGAAACCAAGCCTCCTAGAATGTCCCATGAAGCCATGGAAAACCTCAAAACGATTTGGAATTGGTTAGGTGAAGATTTATTTAGATATATTAGATTTTTAGGTAGCTACGCAAAACCTTGTGTCTTTCCCATCTACATTCTTGACAATCTTTTGTGCAGGGAAGTGGCGTACCGAACAGTAGGTCATGGGATTACCAAGGCATTGAAAGACAACAACAAGAAAGTTTTGCCTAAGATTCTGTTGTGCTCTACAAACAACCCCCCATTTCATATCATTTTTATTCATAAAACATTAACCTATGAAATGGGTCCCTTTAAAATAAAATTGATATCAATACTTTTATTTTTCAAAAAGTCCGATAATCAAATGAATGTGTTTATAAAACCCTTTTTGAACAATACCCTTTTTAAGAAATAAAATGAATCTTGGTCATTGCGATAAAGCGATCGCAAGATCGCATATCGCAATGACATAAGAATCATACATAAGCGGCACAAATCTTTCCGCTGATGCGATATCGCAATCGGCGATCGGCAATATTCAATGCACACCTCAAAGCGCCCTATGACATTTGCCCCGATGCGATGCGCATTCGGCGTTCGGCGTTCGGCGATCGGTGGTCTATTTCCCACTTGAGTCTTGATGCGCACAAAGCTTTTCGCCGATGCGATATCGCATTCGGCGATCGGCGGTATCCAATACTCATCGTTAAGGCGTGCTCGTCATATACCCGATGCGATGTGATAAAGTGCGGTTTTCGATAACAAGCCGTTAAGTGATGGGATAGCTCAATTCATTCATATTTAAGGCTTAATCACTTGCGCTCAGCCGCCAAAACATCCATTGCATGCTTAAGGGGATTATTCGCCCGAATAACGATTTAATGGGCATTTAAGGGATGACAGGTTTTATACGGCCAATTAATGGAATCATGTCTTAAAATCTTTCTATGGATTGTCTCCGCGCCCGTTTTAAAAGCTGAATATCTTATTGCGCACCTATTCATATGATTTTGTCACTTGCAAGCTTTCATTGTTATCTCTCTGTATTACGCGCAATTGCCTCTCTGTGCAGAATTCATTCATAGATAGGAGTTTGAGCATGATGGGAAAGAAATCAAAGAAGACTGCAGGTGCTTCCGCTCCACCAGTCACAGGACAAGCTGCTGTAAACAAGAAGAAAGGCCTAATTTCTGATACTACATGCACGGGTCTCACCAGAGTTACTTGGCAAGGCACTTACAACTTAATTGAAGCCGAGAAACCACAGAAGACGGTAACAGAAGCTAGCGCGGATTCACTACGGAAGTCTGATTGTACTCTCAAAGATTTAGACGACTCTTTCCTTCACAGAATAGCAGAGAGGGAGCAAATTCTCCCATACACAGACGTTGTGCGATGGGCGATTGAAGAAATCCCAATCATGGACAGAACTTTTAGCACCAGAGATGGGAGGATTTTCGGATCATTCAAGGCAGATGACTTAAGGCAAATGTATCATTTGCCCAAGCCAGAGAAAATATATAACAGCGCCTTCCTGGAGAAGTTTGCAAGCGAAAATGAAATTGAATCCGAACCCATAAAGGATTGGAGACAAAATCCAAACAAGCACAAACACGAATCTTCCGGTAAGTATTCGGTTGATTCTTTGGCTTCTCCTTATTGTTATGCGGGTATAATGATGTGTAGGCTATGGGGATTGCACGACTCTGCTAGTTTTACCATAGAAATGGTTCCTCTTATGGAGGCAGCAATAAACAACATAATTATGGATTGGGCTACTATTCTTTCGGATAAACTAGCAATAGCTGTTCGTGATTTTAGAAATAAGACTATGGTCACTGAAAGGAAAATCCCCCCATTTTACTATAGTGCATATATCTTAGACACATTATGTTTCAATTACGAATTTCCTGTTCTCAGTTGGAGGTGGACTCCACAGGACCCCTCGCCCATTCATATATACCATCAAAAATTGTGGAAGTCTTCCTACAAAAATCATCTGTATCAAATCTGCAATGGCTTTATGGTGCCCATTTACTATTCCATTTTTGACAAACCCATTCCAAAGATTTCCTATCAAGCTTCCTTTGATTTACCAGCAGTGGCAAGTTGGTTTGGAGAAGAGAAATTTACCTATATCAGAGTTTACGGTAGCCAAGCCAACCCACATGTTCTCCCTTTATATGTCCCAGATAAGCTGCTAGCAAGAGAAATCACTTATCAAATTACGGCTGAAAGTACTACACAGACTCTCAAGAAAGAAAAGAAAAGAGGCTGGCCCTCTTTTCCCTTGAGGTGTGGTGTCTTTACGCTGCATGATCTCAAGCATGCAGAAAAGGAAGCCACAAAGATTCAATCTTTAGCTCTGGCCACAATCCCAAACAGGCATTTGATCCAAAGCTAGTTGCCTATGCCGCATTAGAACAAGCCAAATTGACAAAGTTTGAGCATCAGGAAGATATGTTTGATGACCTATTCACTTCAATTGAAACTATAGGTCAGGCTAAAGAACTCGCTAGGATGAAATATAATGATGAAGGGTTGACTGAATTCAATAAACTTAGAGAACAGAGGTTGCAAACTCTGCCTCTAGATTTATTAGCGACGACCCCAGCGACATCATCAAGCGAGCCTGGTCGGCAACAGTTAAAAGAACCTCCTGCTATAACAAAAGATCATAATAAAGAGCAGGAGGAAAAGCAGAGGAAAGAAAAAGAGGGAAAGCAGAGGAAGGAGCAGGAAGAACAGCTGAAGAAAGAGCATGAAGATAAGCAACAGAGGGAACAAGAGGAGCATAAGAAGAAAGAGCAGGAACAAGTACAGAAGGAGTCTCAAACCGATAAAAGGAAATAGACCACCACTGATGCCAATGTAGACACTACCACAGAACCTAAATTGCTCCAGGAATGGCAGCAGTTTGATTCGATCATCAATGGAGCAAAAGGCTCAAAAGAAACAAACACTTCTAAGACCAGCGACATGCAAGACGATACTTCATCTCAGGTTCTAAGTGGAACCAGCGGCCCACCTAAGTCTAAGGATGTTGAGATAATTCCAAAATATCCCACTGATCAAATCATTCTGCAGGTAGAAGATATTCCTCCATTGGATGTTTTCTACAGCCCGAGGCATAGAGCAGTTGTAAAGCGATCAAGGAAAAGATGAAGGATTGATCAACCTTCCATCTTTCCAGAGCAAACGGTCACAGGTAATGTAGTATGGAAGGAGAAATTGGACCCCTCCGATGATCTAACAAAGTTTTCACAGTATGCTGGAGCCTATTCGGCAGCAAGAATCGACAAAGCATCGGAGGTAAGCCTTCTATTAAAGAATAAGGACCAAGAAATCTCCACATTATAGACGGAATTGGCCGAAACAAAACAGAAGGCAGCGCAAGCAGAGGAGTAGTTGATGGCACAACAGCAAATGAATAATAAATTAACCCAGCAATTGCAAGCAGAAAAGCAAAGGATTGACCAAACTGCGATCCAGAAACAGAAAGAATTGACAGAGGCATTGGCACAGTTGAAAGCAGCGAATGAACAAATGGTGAAAACCAAAGATGAGCAAATCGCTCAAATGTCATTGCAGCTAGAAAAGATAAAAGGGGCTTTGCAAGTGGCAGAGTTCAGAAAAGAAGCATCGTTGATAAAAAATGCGCTAATATCTCAGGTTAAACTCTTGTGTCAACAGATCGCTCAAGCTGAGCCACTGTGCAAATTAACTACATCTATAAATGAGCAGGTAGAGAAAGCCAGGGATGAATTAAATCAAGCCGATGAGGCCATTACTGCACATCTTGAATGGCAAGATTCTGATCAGGGAAAAGCAGCAAATTTGCCCAGGATACTTTGAAAACATATAAGGATATACTTTTCACAGAATGGCACACTCAGGTGATGAAAGCAGAGAGAGCGGCTTCAAGATGTAGATCAACTTCTAGCAATTTAGTTGATTTAGTCAACAACACTCTCTACTTGGCAAATATGATTTCCCAATGTACACCAGGAAAGATGACAACAACAAATACATTGGAGCAGTCGTGTTATCCTAAGTTAGAAGAAAAGGGAAGATTAATCGCCGGGGTTAATAGTTTAAATTTGGAAGCATATTGGCTTTTCCTAATTAAGCCACATACACAAAGAGCCGCCCTGAAGTGTTTAACAGATGCAATCGGGTGTATGATCCCCGATATTCAAGATCCTACCTATGCTGCCCAGCTCAGTTCGCGCCTCAACAAACCTCCGGAAGTTGAGCCAATGCTTGCAATAAATCAGCTCAGATTCAAAGGAAAGCAGCCGACTTGATGAATCACCCTCCAGCTCGCCAGATCGCTAGCCAAAATAGGATCCAAAGTTATTGATATCAGTTTAGTAGCATTTTTGTTTATTAGATATTTAAATTAGTATTGTATTTATAGACCCTTTCATGTTTTTAGAAAGGGTCGTAAAATTTTGTAAGAGACTTAACAGACTGAAGTTTGCACTACTGTGCTTCAGCCCATATTCTTTTATGAAACTCGACCTATTGTTCTTACTTTAATGAGAAAGTTTCTTTATGCAATTGTGCACTATTGTCGTTGATTGAAGAATGTCTTTTGCATTAAAGGAAGAACTGCACATAGCGATTGATATCTGGGAGTGTCACGCAGCTCATATGGTATTTTTATCTATGTCTGAATTCATTCCGTTTTTATGAATTGTTATGTAATTATTCTTGCTATCGTTGATTATATGCATGCGCTATAACAACAGATCTTATTCAATCCACTATTGGATGCTTATTGATGTGCCTTTGCTTTTAATCATGTGTATGATAATGATATAAATGTTTAAAGTGTGGTAATTTCGCTTCGATCGCTCTGCTTAACTATTTAAGTACAACGATCTTAAATTAATTAATATCTATGTTGTAAATATACAGTCATCTATATGCTCGTCTTTTAGACATAGAACATCAAACGCTACGCTTTAGAGCTCAATAGATTCCCGGGATAGTTTCATTTATTTATATTTTTGTCAATAGTTTTAGCCTTTCGCTCACCGATAGTGTTATCTAGAAATCATTCACCCATCCCATTTATCTATTTCTAGGAAACTGGTCCCATTATCCCCAGTCGGAGCCACTACCCCAAACGGAAAAGGAGCTGCACTAAGGTCCGGACCGGGTGGTTTTCCCAATGTTGTTGCAGCGATTTTCGATGCTTCAACATTTTTGGCGCTAGAAGGAGGGCCTTGACTGTGAATGGCAAGCAAACCCAAATCTGCAAGCCATTCTAAGAGTAATTCTCCCTCCAAATCTCCTCCTTATTCTCGATCGCATGTTGGTTCTCCAGCGTACAATCAAGAAGAAGAGAAATCAACTACCACTGCTCAAACCCATCATACTCCAGAACAATTAAGTCTTGAATCCCCTGAAGTCCAGTCTCTTATCCACAAACTTCAGAGCTTCTCGATTTCGCCACAGAGATCTGAGGTATCACAAAGCAGTGTGACTTTGCAGTTCAATCTATCTCACCCACTTACCAGACTTCAAAGTGAAAAGCTTGGTATTGAACCCACTGAGTTCCCTTTACCCAAAAGGAAAAAAGCCAAGAAATATACTGAAGGGTCTGATAGTGTAGAACTTTCATCCACATCATCCATTTCATCTCCCCATCTGCAAAGTCAACCACCCACTCCTCCATTACATATTGTTGTCCACCAGGGAACAGAAGCCTCAACATCTCAATCTGCTCACTCCTCGATATTATTTACTTCCCATACATCTAGAATCCCAACGATAGTATCATCCACCGGTGCTATCACAATGGTAGATCCATGGACCAGGCCTGGTGCAGTCAATATGCTTGCACCATTGCATCCTTTACCAGATTCTCCGGAAAAATGGCTCCCCAAATTTAATCCAGATGATGGAACCCAGGCCGAGGAACACATTAATAATTTCATGTTGTCGGTCAACTTGAAAGGGGTAACAGAACAAGATGTTGTTGTTAGACTTTTCCCTTATACTTTGCAAGGATCAGCAGGATCCTGGTATTTCTCTTTACCCTCTGGTTCCATTACTAGTTGGGACACCTGCCAAGAGCAGTTTCTTACTAAATATGGAGATGATAGGTCTTTGGCAACTTTAATAAATGATCTCTCTAACCTAAGAATAGAACGTAGGGAACCAATTAAGGAATTTAATGCTCGCTTCAATAAGCTCCTAAATAAAATCCCTACAACTTCCAAACCAAGTGAACAAATTCGAAGCGAATGGTATATCACTGCCCTACCTGCCAATATAGCCATTTTTGTAGATAGGGCTGCGAAACCTACCTTAGCAGAAAATATGAAAGAAGCACTTGATGTGGAAAAACACATCAATTCCTTAGAAAAGAAAGCTGCCTTGGAAGACAGAAAAGCTAAAAAAGTCTCTTTCAAAGAAGACTCCAAGAAGAAAAGCCCGAAAGACCCATATGACATGGAAGGTTTGCAAAAGGTCCTGAAAACTTTGTCCAACGAAATGATTGACATAAAGAAACAAGTGGCCGAAACTTCAAACAAAAGACCATTTAGGACTTATAGGAAAACTGAAACAAAGCCACCCAATGCCATATCTAACGCAGATTCAGAGCAAGAGGAGGAGGAAGAAGAGACAACCTCACCAACTGACGATGAAGAAGAAGTAGCTGAATGCCATGGAATGTGGGATTTTATACTCCCCAATTGTGATACCGATAATGAATAAGAAGCCTTCCCAGTCACCACTAGAAGTAAAACTACTTCTGAACATGTCCAAGCAACTTTAAAGAAAAGGAGTGCAGGTGCTGCCACAACAAAGGAAAAAGTACCTCCAAAGAAATCACCTGCAGTAGTTCCCCAAAACCAGCCTTCAACTTCTAATTCTCCTTCAACATCTAAAACATTAGTGGTATCCGATTCAATGGAATACAACATTTTTGATGACATGAAGAAAACTAAGGCAAACATAACCATGTTTGAACTTAGTAAGCTAAAGCATCAGCAAAAATTACTTCCTAAAGAATTGAATGTTGTTCCCTCTACACCACTTCCTAGTTCGAAAGCTGCTAATGATTCAGGCCAACCTCCTCTAGGTATGGTTGAAGCTACTGATTCAGTTCTGATTGGCAACAGATCAAATTCTCATACTCCACCCTTCCTTCTGACTTATGAGATCTATAACAGAAACCTGCACAACTGTTTAATTGACTCAGGGGCATCATCTAACATAATGCTAGCTTCAGTTTGTTCCAAATTGAACATAGAAACCCAGAAGTCTGCCATCCATATTGTACATTTGGACAGGACCAAAGTGCAGGTTGTCCGAGAGATTAATTCCGTAACTATCAGGTTGTCTGCTAATCCCAGAGTAGTACAAAGAATTGACATTCTAATAGCTGATATCCCTGAGGTTTACGGTTTAATTTTGAGTAGGGATTGGTCCGAAAGATTGCATGGGTATATTTCCACTGATTGGTCACACATGTGGCTTCCCTATAAGGGTAAGCCAAATCAAATAAGGATTGATCGAGAAAAACATATGACCCATACAGTTATTGATTTTGAACAAGAAAACCACCCTGTAACATTCAACAAAAACATTTTGGGAAATTATTCATCAGAGTCGTTCTTTGGCAACTTTGTTGCCCAACCCTCCCCTTTCTCAGTTAATCATTTTTCATCTCAGATTGAGAATTTTTCACAAACAGATAAGTCTAGGTGTTTCAATAATGATGAGAAAACTCTAAATATGATTGTTAATACTCCTTTATTTTGGTCTTTGTATTTTGATGGCTCCAAGTCCAGTGAAGGCTCAGGAGCAGGATGCGTCTTGGTTAGTCCACATGGGGAAAAGACAATGCTGTCTTGTATATTAGAATTTGAGTGCACTAACAACACAACCGAATATGAAGCTTTAGTTCAGGGATTATATAAAGCAATCGGCCTTAAAGTGCAATATCTAAAAGTATTCGACGATTCTGAAATTATTGTTAAACAGGTTAGGAATGCAATTCATTGCCTTTCCAATCACCTCAAGCATTATCAATCGCTAGTGCAAGACCTTACCTCACATTTTTTAGCATTTAACATTTCCTCCATCCCTTGGTCCCAGAATTCGGCAACCGACCTACTAGCCAATGTAGCCTCCAGGCTTCTACCTTCTGAAGACTACAACCCTGATAGATTTTCCGTAGAGTTGATTTTTAGGCCTTCAATCCCTGATAATGTCACTAATTGGAGAGTATTTAACCATGATGATGATATTTTACAATTCTTAACTTCTGAGAAGTCTTATGACAATCAAATCATTGAAGA
>APFE030562706.1:0-68869 GCA_000404065.3 Pinus taeda
CATCGAAGAATTGTTCATTTATGTAATGTAAAGGAGGTTGCCCCCTCGAAGAGGCTGAATTCTAAGGCGTTGATCTATCTTTTCTATCTTTTTTGAGCTGGTTTCATAACAGAAAACCCTTTTGGTCCATCAAATTCAATGAATGAAATTCTAACGCTGAAAGCCTAAGCTGAGGCATTTTGCACCCGGTGTTCCAATAGTTATCGTTGGAACTAAACTAGATCTTGGGGATGACAAACAATTTTTTTTTGATTAACCTAGTTTTGTTCCTATAACAACTGCCCGAGGGAATAGTTGAAGAAGAAAATTGGTGTTGTTCCGGATCTGAACCAGCAAATCGAATCAATTTTAATGGTGAGGTGAGCATGGATTGAATACGCTCTCCCAACCGAGCTATCTGGTGCATCTGCGCAGGAGAAAACATTGTTTGGAGGTTGTATGATATACGTTGTGGTATACACCAGCATATATCATTCTTATGGTTGCTTATCTATACCACCATTACCATTGCTTATCTATATGATTGTTTATCTTTAACGCTGCCACATTGAGGTTTGAATGATGTATATGTTAACGCAGTTCTTATATTTACGTTTTCTTGTGTATTACATTGAATGCAGCATATACTGATCACTACCCCATCCATTGAATGCTGAAATGCATTAACACGAGTGTGTGTTCCATTCGCCATTAACCCTCCACGTTGCTCACTATTGTGTAGACCTTACTTCCTGTTGGAATACACCTCGGCCTCTCCATTGAACTCCGTTATCCCCACTCCTCTGGTTGACATAACACCCGCAGCAACCATCTATAGGAAACATATTTATTCTTAATTAATCCACCAGCGACATGCCATCCTCCAGCGACATCACACCTGTTATCCAAGAATACTGCTATTCTGAGCCATCCTTTAAACACAGACTCTCAGCATAGTACCGAGAGAAGGAGTCGACTGCCATCTGTTGTCCAAGAATACTGTTGTCCAAGAACATTGTTGTTCTAGTGCATTAAATCGATGACCATGCTTGGTGCCTTTTTAATGTTCGAACCATAATTTATATGTTGACTTCTTCTTATGAAGTGTGGAGTTCTCCTTATGATGTGCATATATATGGCATGCCATGGTATAAATTGTGGAATATGTTATAAAGGATACAATATATATTGCATGATATATGAATATTGAGAGCTTGCAGTTGATTCCATTTTGTGAAGACATAGCAAATTACTATTAGTGTTTTGCTACGAATATTGTAATTATTTTTGGGCTTAGCTCAAATTTTATGATGGAGAAGTTTGTTGAAAAAGAGAAGGGTTTTTTGTCTTCCGAAAAAAGTTGTGTCCTACACATAGAGAGAATAATCTTGCTCAAGATTCTTCCATAGGAAGAGGTGGTCGAAAAGGAAGAGGAAGAAATTTCAGAGGCAAGGGGGCAGACACTCTCAAGGAGAAAAGGCAGATTTGCACTGCATACGCTGCAAAAGGAATGGATCACATTATGCCTCTACATGAAAAATACCTTGGGACAAAATTGAGTAGCAAAGAAACCAACAGAAAGGTAAAACTAATGACATAGACAAAGGTAAAGCACCTGAATCTGCTCACTATGTTGTGGCACAGTGTAATATTGGAGTAAACAAGATTTATTTAATGCTTCACTTGCTTCTTGGAAAAATGATTGGTTGCTTGATTCGGGAGAAACCTGCCACATGAATCATAGAAAAGATTTTTTTGAAGAATTTACTGACAATGTTGATGGAGTAGTATACTTTGCAAACCAATCAAAAATCAAGCCATCAGGGCTTGGCACAATCAGGCTTAAATTCCCTGGTCTTCCAGACTTGCTTCTGCATCATGTTCTATATCTCCCACAACTCAAGAGAAACTTGTTGTCCTTGGTCCACATTTTCCAGAAAGGTCACTCCATTCATATGTTTGATGGAAAGCTTGAGGTGAGAAAAGCATCTGACCACTCACTTGTCATGAGGGGAATAGAAGAAGAAAGGCTTCTCAAGCTGCAAAGTATCTCTGCTCATGCACAACATTTCTCATACAATTCTCATTATGAAGAAGGTACACTTCCATCAATTTTATTATGGCATGCTAGATTTGGGCATTTGAACTATGACAGCCTCCACTTATTGAAGAAAAATGGTGTTTCTGGTTTGCCTACAATTGCTATGAAATTTAAGCAATGTTATGCTTGCATTCTAGGAAAGCATAGAAAACAGTTTTTTCATGATTCACATTCAAGAGAACATAGAAAAATTGAACTCATTCATTCATATTTATGTGTTCCAATGCCTATTCCTTCTGCAAATGGAAATAAATATATGATGACATTTATTGATGACTACACCAGAATGTGTTGGGTTAATTTATTGAAGAACAAATCTGATGCTTTTCAAGCAGTTAAGAACTTTCATAAATGGATTGAAAATGATGCACAATCTCATATTGGGTATATTCACATTGGTAATGGAAAGGAATACACATCAAATGAATTTGAAAACTATCTTCGCCAACATGGGATCAAACATCAAACAAATGTATCTTATAATCCCCAATAGAATGGTGTAGCTGAAAGAATGAATAGGACAATCTTAAATATGGTACGATCCATGCTCTTCTTCAAAAATGTAAAGATAATGTTTTGGGTTGATGATATTCTATGTGCTGCATATATAAAGAATAGATGTCCATCTAATGCTATTAGAAACAAGACTCCATGTTAAATGTGTATGGGCATGTTCCTTCGATAAAGCATCTCAGGGTCTTTGGTTCCGCCTGTTATGCCTTGATACCAAAGGTACATAGAAAACAAATTGGTGCAAGAAGTTGTAAGTGTATCTTCCTGGGGTATTCAAACACCTCCAAAGCATACCATCTCTGTGATGAAGTCAATAAAAAGTTTGTTGTATCTAGAGATGTAATTTTTCTTGAATCATCCAAGACTGGCAATGTTGTTGAGCAGCAACTTGATTACTTGGATAGATTCGCAAATGCAAAATCATTTGAAGAATTTGATAATCATATTCCACATCTTGAAGGGGGGATTCCTATACTAGATCAACATGTAGAATCTTCTTCTAAAGATCTATCTCCCCTGCATGAAACTCCAACAATGGATGATGCTTTAAGTGATGTGATTGATAGAATTAGGAGACTCAATCTTGATTTTGTCCTAACTCAATCAACGGAGCAGCTTGGACCATCTGAGAAAGGTCCCCCAAAGTGGTTGACAAAGACACTTGAAAGTGTTCATCCTGATGAGGTTGGAAAGGTAGGAACTAGAAATTCAAACCGGCAAAATGGAGGTGATGTAAATGGCTCTAATTCACCTATTGATATGGATGTTTCTTATGATTGTGAATTGAACTTGTCTACATATTTTGAACCAACTTCCTTCAAAGAAGCTACTTCTAATGATGAATGGAAAGAAGTGATGCAAAAGGAGTATGATGCCCTCACAAAAACGAACAACAAACTGGAAGCCCCCTAGTTCATCAACCATTAGCCAAACCAATTGGCTGCAAGTGGGTCTACAAGAACAAGTATAAAGTTGATGGCTCACTTGACAAGCACAAATCCAGGCTTGTGGAAAAAGGTTTTTCACAGAAGGAAGGGTCGATTATGAGGATACTTTTGCCTCCATAGCAAAATGGGCTACCATCCGGACACTCTTTTCCCTAGCAGCTCAGAACGATTGGAAAGTCCATCAAATGGATGTAAAAACGTATTTCTTGAATGGAGATCTAAAAGAGAATGTTTTTATGTCCCAACCTGAAGGATTTGTTGTGAAAGGACATGAACATAAAGTATGCAAACTTGTGAAGTCCTTGTATGGCCTCGTGAGCCTGCTATGAAAAACTAACTGAGCATCTTCTGAAACTCAATTTCAAACATTATGATCTTGATGATGCAACTTTATTTGTCAAGAAAGTTTGCAAAACAGTTGTATCTCTTGTGGTATATGTAGATGATCTTTTGATGACATGGAACAATGAAAGCTACATTGCATCCATAAAGAAGGAATTGGGGAAAAGTTTTGAAATGACTGATTTGGGCTATGTTCATTACTATCTTGGTATTGAATTAACTCAACATCCAAAGTCCATATTTCTTTTTCAAAATAAATACATTGGAGATCGGTTGAATAGATTTGGCATGACAAAATGCAATCCTCTTACTACTCCAATCGAACAAAACTTAAAGCCCGCATCTATTGAAGGAAAAGAACTTGAGGATGCAACAAAGTATAGATAGCTTGTAGGAAGTATCAACTACCTAACTACTACCGGACCAGACAATTCATTTGTTGTTGGAATCCTCTCTAGGTTTATGAAAAAGCCTTGTGAGGTACATTGGTCTGCTGCAAAAAGAGTTCTAAGGTACTTGAAGGGAACTCAAGACTTTGGAATCAAGTATACACAAGTGGACGACTTCAACTTGATTGGATACTCTGATTCAGAATTCGATGGCGACAATGGGTTATCTACTTCAGGATATGCTATGAGACTTGGATCAGGAGTTGTCTCTTAGAGATCACGCAAATAATCAGTTCTAGCAGATTCCACAAGAGAAGCAGAATACATGGCAGCAGCTGAAGCAACAAAATAAATTGTGTGGATCAGGAGAATTCTTGAAGATTTACAGGTAAAACAAGTACAATCAACTCCACTCATGATTGACAATACCTATACAATAAATTTGATCAAGAACCCAAAGTTCCATGATCAAACGAAGCACATCAATACTAAATATCATCTGATTCAACATCATGTTGAGGCCAAACAATCCATCTCCATCATTGTTCCACTAATGAGAAAATTGCAGACATATTCACCAAAGAACTTGGAAGAGAAAATATTGAACAATTCAGAATGATGCTTGGACTCACCAACATCCCTTCAAATTAAGGGGAAGAATGTTGACACCTAATTATCAGGATTGCATGAATAAATATAATCAATGTAAATAAATAATAAGAGATATGAACAGTCATCGGGAGATGAAGTGAATAGTCTCCCTCGTGTATATAATAAAGACCAACCTAAAGGAATAATACGAATTGATTTGTTTTGAGGAGTTACTGCCTGGTCTGACACAAAGGCTCACCTCCACCCAAAACCGAATGAGGAAATTGAGAGGTTTATCACCTCCACCCACAACAAATTCTTTCACATAATGGTTCCACCCAATCTTGGGAATCCATAACCCATTGTATGATCATACAACAAGCAGGGGGGGGATGAAGAACTATCCTCATAATGAATCCATGGAATAGGCATCCACCAAAGTTGTCAAACGAATCTAAAGAAATTCATCTCCACCCTGCAAATTTACAGGGAATATAGAGACTATTGTCCTCACTTAGAAGGTGTTCTTTCACCTCCCAATTGTTAACTAGTTTTTTTCTCCAGTCCTTTTTCTGGTAGCAACACAGAGCTATGTGCTCTTTTCTTCCTGCATTATGATTTATTTCCTCCTCTACAATGCAACCAATGCTTCTACGAACATCCCCTTGAGGATTTTCCTTCATTTGCCTTATTTTCCCTGAGCTTCTTTCTCTGCTATCTGGCATTCTCATTATTGTTCTCCCTTCATTACCTACGAATTCCTTCTTTGTGAATGCATCTATTTCTTGTCGTATGTGGGGTGCCATCCCCTGAGATAAATCATTGTCTCCCCTTGTGTGGAGTGTGATAATCGTCCCCATTACGGAGTTTAAACCATTTTTTATTGTATGGGCATACATTCTCTCTTGCCCCTTACTTCCTTCTCAGCCATAGTGGTTCTCTTTTATGAGGGGTGGTGTGGATGTTGTTGTGTCAATTCCCTACCCCTCTCTTGTTGGTTGATTTCAATTGTCCCCTCTGCCAGCATAATCCATCCTTCTTATGTTTTCCCCTCTTCGCCTTGTGGAATTATCCAAGACAGACATGGCATATGTTGTCATTTTTCCTGCTTAATTAATTTATAGCACCAACCCTTTTAAGGCACACCTTCTAGCCCTTCAATGGATTTCATGAAAATAGTCAAGGATCCTTCAAATACTAATAAATTTCCTTCCTCACACTCTAGAATTTGTGTCCTAATTCTCAACCCTTTTAAGTTATAATCAAAATACCTGAAATATTTAAAAAAATTGTAAGAGGGGAATCTTCCCAAAGGGGTTGTCACAAACCCCTCCCCATTAGAGGAACATTGTCCTTAGTGTTATAATCTTGAACATAATTTAAAACATGCTTAGTCCCAGCATAACTCACTGTGAGCTTTATAATGCAGCTCAACTTACAATCCATTATATATATATAATATATATATATTATATTATTATATATATATATATATATATATATATATATATATATATATATATATATATATATATATTATATATATACAATTTGCTTGCTCAACAACTAAATAGACATGAAAAAATTTCCTTAGTGTTGTAGCCAAATTCTACAAGGCCAAAATCTTCAAAGTGTCTTGAAGTAAACTCCAACAAAGAACCAAAAGAAAGGGGGTGTTATGTGGGGTTTATAGTTCTTCTTTTAAATTGAATCACAAGTTCCCATATTTTGGCGGTCTAATGAAGAGCTCTACTTCATATTTCTTCTTTCAGTTATAGTATTTAATGTTGGGTTTAAAGTCAAAAACTAGTTTTTGCATCAAAATTTAAAACCCCTTATTTTACGATTTGATCTTTGAGAGGGAATTGTGAACAAAGCTACATTTTTAGTGATTTTAGGATACAATCTCGATTGGCTCAAAAATCACTAGAATGAGAAAACAAGGGGCAAATGATGAGGAGATACCATATATGGAAAATTTTGGGCACTGAAATTGTACACAAGGATGTTATAATTCCTCTGTCATATTTAATTGAGAAGGATGTTGTATTTTCGAGGCTTTGCTTACAGTTCTCTATCATGGTATTTCTTCCCTACATGCTAATGTGTTGCGTAAATTAGAGCATGAATTGAAGATTTTAGTGAGAGAGGGCAAGATGGTGGGAAATTTATTGGAGGATATGCTACATGGTTTGATATTTACTGCAACTCACTGCCATTCCAATGGTGAAATTGTTAAGGCATTTGTGGCTAATTTGTTGCAGGATCATTCATCTCGGGATGTTGTTCGCCTATTTTTGGGAAATGATTTTAATACAAGTTTGATAGCAATGAACTATTCATTGGAGAACTCTAGATGGCCCCAATTGATTTCCATGTGGGTAGATTTTAAAAATTGTGGACAGTTTGGGAAAATTCTTTGGTTCTTCTAATGCCTAGCTTTTATAAAAAGATCCTACAGAGCTATTTTAAAATGCACATTTCAATTTGATGATTTAGACAATTATATGAATGGGTAATTCAGTAGTGATGTAAAGTTTCGCCCTCCCAACAATAGTGATCGATGTCAGTAGTGGACCTTCTTAGAAGTTTCATTTGGGAAAAAGAATAACTTACAAGGAAACTTTGATTCAGAGTCCAAGCAAGTGTTCATCACCAAACTGTAAATGGAACAATAAGTTGAAGTTTGAAATCTCATACATAGTGTATCTCTTCTCACCATATATGTCATTATAGTGTTAGAGACAGCCAAACGGGAGGAGCTATGAACAAGTGAAATTTCTTTTGATAAAATCATACAAGTCTTAGAGCAATAGACAACCCATATTCTTTGATGTCCAAATCCAACAGTATGCAGGACCCTTAGGCCCAAATAATTTTAACAAGACAAGGGTGTTGCAAAGATGTATTGCATAAACCACTAGTATGGAGGACCAACGAACCATATTTAATGTGACACCCCTCCCTCATCATTCCAGAAACCGCCAGAGGGGGTATCGCGAAGTTGTTTTTGGTTTCCATAAAAGCACTCATGGTTTTCTGACATACCCATGACGAAAGTAGGGCCCGCATGTTCTTCGGCAAACTTCAAACATCACATATATGTTTTTTTTTTCTCTAAATCCCAAAATACATTTATTATGAATATTTGTAAATGGGTTAGGGTTCTATTTTATTAAAGGGGAACATTAAATTATATATTATATATATATATACTATATATATAATTATATATATATATATATATATATATATATTATATATATAACTATATATATATATATTATTATATATATATTATATATATATATTAATGGGATTTTTAAGATGATCTGTGGTTTGTATCTTTGATGAGTTACCGGAGAACCCACGTATGAAACATTTTTATGAATGAGTTACAGGCAATTAAAAATGTTCATACTGTGGGTTCTCCGGTAACCCATTCAAAACATATATATAATGTTTAAAAATTGCAATGATTGTAAATGTTTTTTTTTTTAATCAATTCTCTAACTGGTCAATAATAGTTAATTCGAAGGATAAATAAAGACTATGAGAAAAGCAAAGAATGGATTTGGAGATCTTAGAATTTTTTGGCTAGAAATGTAATGTGAAATCTTCCTTGAAGAATAATAAATACAGAGACAGAGTGATTCTAGTTTTTGATATCTTATAGTATGTTATTGTCTCTTTCTTACTGTATTCTTTCCAAAATTTGTATTGCATCTTTCGAAGTTAATGTATGATGCAGGCGATTCCTCTTGAATTTAAATTCATATTTATTGATGTTAAATTTTGTGACAGAAATGCCTGTTTTTACTTTTAAGACGCCTTAATAGGTGCTTTGTTATCTTCTACATAAACATTTTTCTTTGTTTTCTTTGTTACATCCATAATTTCTCACTCAGGGTTCTAGCATTGGATCCCATGTTGGCCCAGATGAAAACCATGCTCAACTTTCTATTTCTTCATATCGCCCTAAAACCCTCTAATTTATATAACTGTTAAGGAAAGGCCATTTTGTTGGATCTTATTTATTCTTTGATATTAAGTTGGAATTACATTAAAGGGTGTTCTATCTCTAGGAAACTAAGTATAAAAACTTTTAAAAAAATGTGAATGTCCTAGGCATTGACCTCGGGTAGCTAGAGTTGTCTCCGGGTTGTAACACTTGGATGAAACACGTTATGTGGCTCCTTGTAGTCTAACTTGTGCTTCCTTTTTCACTATGATATATTCAAGTTATTGCTTGTTTGTCCTGCATTCAACTCCATTCACCCACACTGGGTGATTCCCATGATTTCTTGTAAGATGGCATATAATCTCTCATTATATTCATCATAAAGGTATTGTAACGTTTTAAATTATACTTATTGTCTTTTCCATCAATCCATAAAGGGAGTCCAGAGGTGTCCCACCTCCACCCTTTTCCAAAACAAGGGAATCCAAAGGCTTTCACCTCCACCCTCAAATAAACAACAAGGGAATCCAAAGGTTGATACATCCACACTCAAGGGAATCTAGAGGCATATGCCTCCACCCTCAAATCAGTAGTAAGGGAATCTAGTGGTTGATACCTCCACCCTCAAGGGAACCTAGAGGCTTATGCCTCCACCTTCAAATCAGCAGCAAGGGAATCCAAAAGTTGATACCTCCACCATCAAGGGAATCTAGAGGCTTATGCCTCCACCCTCACATCAGAAACAAGGGAATCCATAGGTTGATAACTCCACCCTTAAGGGAATCCACATGCTTATACCTTCACCCTCAAATCAATATCAAGGGAATCTAGAGGTTGACACCTTCACCCTCAAGGGCATATAGAGGCTTATGCCTCCACCATCAAATCAGCAGCAAGGCAATCCAGAGGTTGACACCTCCACCCTCAAATTAGTTCTTTACATAGCACATGGGCCTAGATAGTCCCATACTTATCCGCCCCAACATATTTCACACACATATACACATACATTGGGCACAATACAACCTAAATGTGGCATAATACAACATATACACATATACAACACGACATATACAAATGGCACAACACAACATGTTGCAGCTCATACTACTTTCGTTACGTTGATATATTCGTCAGCATTCCTATTCATAATGCAACATGGGCACAATATGAGAATCATATTCAAATGGCCATGGCTACTTTTGCCCAGTAGATTCCTCACATAATTGATGATATTACATGCCATCCACATTTGCATTGAACAAATATAAACCATCATTCTTTCACAAGAATTACTCCTAGAAAAACTTGTTAATCACAATGGCATTCATACATGTACACAAACATTGATGTGATCATGAACATATCACATATTTACAAATGTAAATTGGGTTAAGGTCATGAGAACCTCCTTTGAATAATTCTCATGATGACCATATAATTGTCCATTATCCCACAGACCAACCGGCTCACTTTCTTATCAACACACATTAACACATGTCAACTAGAACCAGGGTTTAGAAAACTCCCTACTTTTATGCAAGCATGTACGAAATTTCAACAAGAGTTGTATGCTGCTAGAGGAATTATTTTCTCTAAATTCCTCCCTTTACCTATTCGCTTTGCTACTAATATCAATGCTCTTAGCTATTATTTATGTTAGCACAAGCAAGCAATCATTAACATACCATTTACATTCACAATGCTACAACTAGCACAAGCAAGCAATAATCAAGCACACCGTTCTCTACTAGAGCTACAAATCCTTTATATACAAGGTATACACAATACCCTCGCTTTTGAAATCATCCAGTTCAAGTATTGAACATGGATGTTATATCTCATATTGAGATAACAACCTTCATAGGCTTTAATCATCCATTCCAATATGTTACACCACGTTCCTTAAACAAGGAAAGAATTAACCAAAAAGGACATGCTTTCATAAGGTAAAACATAATAACCAAAAATCATAATATAGAAATAGTCAACCTCCACTAGGTTATTTTCCATATAACAATCAGACCATGGGACACTCACATCCCAATTAATATATACATATACTTATATTTACATTTGATTAGAAAAAAACCATGTTATCTAGGCTATAAACAACACATGGATTTCCCACATCCCTCATGTCATAGGAACACTCACATGCACACTTATCTCAAGTGTATAAGAATACACCACTTAACCAGGATTACTAGTACTCTTCAAGCAATTATACTCAAAACCATGCAGGAAGTTTTGCCAACAATGAATAATCAACATGCATCCACAATCATAGCAATAGACTATCCATACCTTCAAGATGTCTAATGGTGAACACATGCAATACCAATTCATTTTTCAGTAAAATCTATCATACAAGATAACCCTTGCAACCAACGTACAGATAACAATACAATTATATACTTAGAATGCAATCATATCCATATTCAACTACAACACTCAAAGCTAGAGCTCCACCCTAGCTTCAAAGATCCAAGCATTGAACCTATTGCTTTGTTAATTTTGTAATAGGGTACTAATTTATTCCCAAAGGTCTAGATTTGAACCTTTGTCTACACTTCTTTTGTGATAGAGCCCATCTACTCCAAGTTTTTAACTTCGAAGCTTTGATACCACTCTGTAACATACCCCCTACTATCCCTAGCCCCCAAGTAAGGTTAGTAAGAGATAATTACTAATATGACATGATCTCCATGGTCCATTTATAGAAATAGGGTCCAAAATTTTCGCTTCCTTGTACTCTCGAGAAACTAAAAACAAATGATACCATAGCATTCATCTTGTCGAGACAATTCTAACAATATATTTTTTCTTTAATATGACTCTCGGATCCAAATATATGGCCATCCAAATATTGGTCATTCAATTTATGCCACCTCACCAACCTACCACGTGGTGTCAACATGGTCCCCACATGGCACCTACATGGAAACTCTCCCTCCCAAGATACTCAATTCTCAAAAACCTTTGATTCCATTACCATTTTCTTCTTTGTAATACTATTGATGTTTATATAGATTCAAAGTTTCTTCTTTATTCATCTAATTTTCTATTTTTGAGTTTAAAACTATTTTTACTTCTATTATATCATTTAATTAATTTTGTTACAATTCTCGTTTCTTCATCTTGCACTGGTTGTTCAACTATGTTCCATCTTCAAGTTCTATGTTGATTCTGCATGCCAATTTGATGGTTTATCTTTGTTTAAATTTTAAGAGTTATTCTCCATTTAACTCTGTAGGATTGATTCTTCATTATGTTGGAATGTTTTTCTAATTCACAGCCTATGATCTTGTTTTAATTTTGGCACTAAAATGCCAAATTTATAATGTAGAATGCCAAGTTTCAAATTTATGTTGTACTCTTAAGTTTTGGCTCTCTTTTGCATGAGATTTCATCCTAAAACCCAATGACTTAATCATGGAGGGTGCTAAGTGTTAAAAACCTTCGCACACTTATCTTTATTGCCTAGGCATTTAAATTCCTGAGACTGCATAACCACGTGCTAGGTAATAAAGTGCTTAGACTAGAAATCTGGTTATTTGGATGTTTTAGTGCATGACTCTTATGCAAATTACCCGGAGGCCCAAATTTCCCCAAAACACCAAAAAATAATAAGATAGAGAAAATTTTGCAAACATGACCCCTTGACATGAATCCCAAAGCCTTTCTACATTGATTATTGATGTCATCACTTGCCACATGGTATCCTTTGAGTGGTGCCACATGTCACCTAGATTGACCCACTTGAAAACCTAAAAGGGCCATTTCCACCTACTATGTGTCACTTTCCTATCGATCAAAACTATCTAAAATGTTGATTATCACATGCCTTCATGTCATTGGACCATGTTGTCTCTTGGCCATGTGTACGCCACTTGGCTTAGTATAGAAGGGGGTCTTGAGTTCTTGGCTTTGCAATGAATTCCTTTATTAATTGAAATTTATTTAGGGCATAAATTTATGTTATAATCCATTATTGTGAAGAATCTTTGTTCCTTTTTGCTTATGAGAGTCCAATTACATCCATTCCCCTTGTCAAGAACCATAAGCATCTCATTTTCTCATGCAATATTTGCTTATTCTCCCCCTTTGACATCAATGGAAAAGAGATTAGATACTCCCTTTCCGAGTAATGTCTCCTTATGATTATTCTATTTTTGTGGACCTATCATCTCCCCCTCATCTATTCTGGTATTGATTTACTTGTGGCAAAGATCTAGTTGAGGGAGGAGAGAGAAATGACTCCCAAACTATGCCTTAAATATTCAAATCGTTCTTTTGCAAGGGGTTGGATGAAGATATCAAAAACCTATTCTTTTGTGGGAATATACTCCAGTTTCACAACGTGATTTGCAACCTGTTCTTTAAGAAAGTGGTACTTTATGGGAATATTCTTAATCTTAGAATGCATGAAAATATTCTTAGATATGTTGATAGCACTTGCGTTGTCACAAATAATGGGTATAAGATCTATATAAGTCACCATCATATCTTGTAAGGTTTGTTTAATCCACAAAATCTGAGTGCAGCTAGTTGTTGTTGCAATTTACTCTACCTCAACAATAAAGAGAGATTGATGTTTGCTTCTAAGAAATAAATCACTTCCACTTCTGATTTCCCTATCATCTACATTTCTTGCCCAATATGCATTTGTATATGTTGTTAATATAAGATTTTTTCCTTAGGAATACCATAATCCATAATCCATAATCCATAATCCATTGTAGCTCTCAAATATCTATGTATTCTCTTTGTTGCTAGGAGATGACTTTTTTTGGAGGCTGATTGAAATCTTCAAACAACACCAACAATTTGCATAATATATGGTCTTCTAGCCGTTAGATATATAAGAGGCTGCCAATTATTGACCTGTACATTTTCTAATCTATCTTAGGTGACTCATCATCTTTACTAAGCTTGCATCTAGTGACCATTAGAGTACTAACAAGTGAGCATTATTCTAATCCAAATTTCTTCAGTACTTCTTTGAGATACTTACCTTAGGAGATGAATATTCCTTTTCCTAGTTGTGTAATTTGTAAATCAAGGAAGTATGAAAGCTATCCAAGCATAGAAATTTCAAATTCAATCTTCATATCAACTACAAAATTTTGATAGACTTCATCTGCATGAATATAAAAAAAAAAAAAAATAACATAAACAACAACAATCAAAAGATTTTATTTTTAAATTTGATATATGTAGGTTTTAACCCCGTACAAAAATTACCTACATACGAATTCTAAAACATAAAATAAACAAAGGCAAGAGAATAACACATAAAACAAATATAAACAGATATTTTCCCCTAGATCCCAAAATCAGGACTATCAGATTGATTTTTCATTATGTTCCTTTCAATGTTACAATACATATATATACATGTTGAAACATCCATAAACCCCCATCCATTAACCTTGGATTAGAACATAACCATAGTTCCCTTGACCAGACCTACAAAATATCATGGACCAAAAACCATCGCGCCCAAAGCCATGTGTGAAAACCATGCACAAAACCATAGGTAGGTTCGCCCACCTAATATAGCGTCCAATTTTTTTTTCCTAAGGCGATGTTCCAGACCCCTTAGAGGGGGGCTACCGGCCCCCTCAACCCCTCTAAGGGGGGGGGCGGGGGGGGGTGCCACCCTCGCACTGCCCATCGACACAATGAAGGGGGGGCTCTACCCCCCTTCTAACTCCCTGGTTTCACTACTGGGGTTAGTCGTAGAAACAATATAACACAACCCAACAATATATATGTTGTTTTCTGTTGCTATTGTTTTCAAACCACATTATAGCATATATTTATATAATATGGAATACCACACCTTGGGGTGCTTATTTAATACCATATAATGACTTTTCAACCCGCATATATGATCATAATTTCCTGACAATTGAAAATCTTGAGGTTGTTGAATGTAAACCTATTCTTCAAGCTCACCATTCAAGAATTTTGAGTTCACATCTATTTGATAAATATTAAATTTTTTGTGACTGACAAAAGATAAAAACATTCTGATAGCTTTTAATCTCGTTACAAGAGAAAAAAATTCATCAAAATCTAATCTCTCAACTTCAGCATAACCTTTGCATACTAATCTGGCCTCATTTCTTACCACTTGTCCATCTTCATTCAATTTATTCTTGAAGACCCATTTTGTTCCAATGCCATTATTTTATGCTAGTCTTGGAACCAATTCCAAAGTTGATTCTTCTCAATTTGAACTAGCTATTGATTCATAACATTTTTCCAATTATCATATTTGGATGGCCTGAGAAAAATATTTTGATTCAGTCACAGACAATACAACAATATGTGCTTGATTTGGGAGATTCATCTTGCTTCTTCTAGTTTGGACTCGTGCATCCAAATATCCTATAATCTAATTAGAAGGATGGTGGTTTTCAACATAGCTTGAGGGATATTTTGGTTGGGGACTTTTTGCATCTTCAATACTTCTTCCCCAAATTGTTCATCATCATCTTCATGGTTTGCCTAATCATCTGGGCTGAGATATGTTGGTTGCATATCTTTGAGAGGAGTAGAAACATCCACTTTAATATTAATGTTGTCTACTACTTTTCTTGATTTTTTATTATAACATATGTAACCCTTGATATTATCTGAATACCCAAGAAATATACCTTCATCTTCTTTGGAATCAGATGTACCAATTTTCTCATTACTTCTCTTAATGTAGCACTTGTTGCCAAACACTTTGAAACACTTGACTATTGTTGGCTTCCCTTACCACAGTTCGTAAGGGGTTTTGTCACTGTTTGGCCTGAAGTGATCTTTATTCAAAATAACTATTGTTGTATGAATAAATTCAGCCCAAAACCTTTTTAGTATACTTCTCTCATCCATCATTATTGTTTCTAAATGTTATACTAACCTATTGGCCCTTTCAGCTACACCATTCTACTATGGAGTTTCTACAATGGTGAATTGCCTTTTTATGCCATGTTCGTTATAATATTCATCAAATTATTTCAAGGTAAACTCTATTCCATTATCAGATCTTATACAATTTATTTTGTAGTTAGTTTCATTTTCATCCATGGCTTTAAAGATTTTAAACTTCTCAAAAGCTTCCGGCTCTTCCCTAAAAAATGCAACCTGTGACAACACCTTTTGGAAAATTCCCCTCTTACAAACAATTGTAAATATTTCATGTATTTTTATTGCAAACTAAAAGGCCTAAGAGTTGGGACACAACGTCAAGAGTTTAAGGAAGGATATTTTTTGGGATTTGAAGGAGCCTTGATTGGTTTCATGATAGCCATTGAAGGGTTGGCAGGTGTGCCTTAAATGGATTGGCCCTATAAATTAATTAAGTAGAAAAGAGGGATATCAAATGACACACCTACCTTGGATAATTGCACAAGGAAAAGAGGGAAAAACTTAAGAAGGATGGATTGCATTGGAAAATGAGACAATTGAAGTCAACCATCAGGAGAGTGGGGCAGGGAGCTGACACAATAACATCCCCACCACCACTCATAAAGACAGAACCACCGTGTCTAAGAAGGAAGTTAGGGATGGCAAAGAATCCTACACAATGAAAAGTAGTTGCAACTACGTAATTGGGACGATTATCGCACTCCATGCAAGGGGAGACAAGGATTTCTCTTAGGGGATGATACCCCATGCACGACAAGAAAGAGAGGCATTCATGAAGAGGGAATTCGTAGGTAGTGAAGGGGCTTAGGTTTGGTGATTTCAACCTAGACCCCAGAGGTTTTGAATGGAGCAGGGTAGGAAATTGTTGGGGTATTATCCCCAAGATGACATGGCACGATAGATCCCACAGGTATAGGTGGAAAAGAGCGAGAGCACGCGGTTGGGAAAGCCTAGCTGAAGTGTTGGTTGGCATGGAAAGCTCCACATAATCCTAGAAGGGTCATCCCCATAAGAAATGGCGAAGGCTGGCAAGATTTAATTCCAAGGAGAGTGTTTTCGAGGTGATGTGGCTTTTAAGAGGCCGCACCTACAATACCTCCCTTGTTGTGCATGTATGTATGGATTGGGTTGCACCCTCTATATAGTGGGGTATTATGTGGCTAGGATGAATGAGTTAGTAGCTACAGTAACACTACCATGTGGCAATGAGAGGCCGACTGGTATGAAGAAAACAAAATTTATCTATGAATGAATCACAAAGAAGCCTTTGTGATCTGAAATTGAAAATTATATGAAAGAAGGATCAGGAGGGTTGTGCAAGTAGTTTCTTACACAATAGGGATTTGGAGCTTCCTTTCAGTTGGTGTTGATAAATAGAGATTTGGTACTTCCTTCAAGTTGTCGCTTAAAAAAAAATAGCAAGTTGATGCTTGCAAAGAGAAAGAAGGTCGAAGCCTTCTGTGGGTTGTAGATATACACAAAAATTGATTTAATTTAAATTTGGAGATTTATTTTGCATCATAGTAAAAAATAATTTGTGGTTTTCCCAGTTGGGTTTCCACATTAATATCTTGTGTCCATATCTTATGAGTGTTGTGGTATTGTCGATTATTGTGTCACTAAGTATTTTTACTTCAAGCAAGGAATTTTAAAATTGTTAAAACATTGATTCACCCGCCCACCCTCTTAATATTTTCCTGGTTTCTAACATAGCAAACTATGTACTGATGCAGGAGCATCATCTCCGAAAAACACATTGTATTTTACCTAAGCTAGGGGGTTTCATGTTTTGAAGAAATATTCAAATTCCATGTAAATATTATTTTGGGTGATTAATTGATTGTTTGAGAGAAATTAGTTTCTAGATTATTTAGAATTAATGAGGGAGCCTAAGTTGGAATTAGTTTCTAAGTTTTAGGGATGAGAATCTATCTTTTAGGGATGTTGAGAGATTTAAGGGTTTGTTGAGGATTTTAAGGGATTGAGCATTTAATTTAATGATTTATAAATAGGAGGGCTTTTTGTGAGAAAAAGACATGAGAAATTGTGAGAGAGATTGATTGAGAACAGGCTTGACCAGCAAGGTTTTAAGTCTTCAGTTTGTAAAGGGCCATAGAATTGCTTATCTGGCCATGAATAGAAATTCTGTGTAAATATTTATTTTATGTGAATATGAGTATGTTTAAAATCGCATGTGTGCCGAAGGTTCTTATTTTCCTATGCGCTATTATCCTGTGTATTAATCGTTGGAAAAATTGAAGTTATATAATTGGAATCGCAGCGGAAGTGTTTGTATAAGGATAGTCGCGGTTATACGTTCTGGTTGTTATGTTACATAATTGCATGAGGAGCGATGGTTCTGGGTTTTCACCGTTAGGAAAAAACCGTTGGTTACTAATCCGTGGTTAATTGTGCAATCGATATATGTATTTCAGGGTATATGTATTAATACCACTGGTCAATTTTAATTGCTGACAGGTTCTGATTAAATGAGTCGCATATGCTTAATGGTTAATACTTGAAGCGGAAGTGGAACCGGCAAGCGGAACCGTTCCCATCTATCGGCCTTTAAAGGAACCCCGCATGGCGAACAGAGATATAACCAAGCCGTCTATATGATTGAATGCCATCCGGCGTGTGCATATACACATGGACTGTGGAATGACTGGAGGTGTAATTTAACAAAGCTATGTATGTAAGGTTTGCGCAGAGCTGTATGTTACGTGGATCTGTATGCTATATGGTGGATAGCATAACAAGGGTGGAGTTATTCAAGCGTTGGTTAGGGCAATTGATGTATCACGTCGGAGAACGTGCGTAGGTAATACCCTGAGTTCTGTATTGATAAGTTGATGGCGTTGTGTGTATATCATGATGGTTAGCTGTTAAACAGCTTAACGTTATAATAGAAGCGTGTTGTATGGATGAACAGCTACGCATATATGCCTATTCTATGATAAGCCGATACCTGTAGTTCTGAGTTAAATTCCTTTTGGATATTCGTTGGTTGCCAAATTGTTGTATGCGTTTGCTTGTGGTTTTTATGAAACCGTTCATAAATATGTATATGTCTGCCACATATATATATAGAAAACAAATCGCGCAGGGAACATATGGTGGGGAAATATATATATATGAAAGTTGTATATGGTAACTTTGTACCAGAAGAATAAACGCCGAATGATAGAATTTGAGATAGGGAGGTGTAGATCCTGGTGGGAGCAGCCTGGAGTGGCTGGGTTGCATCATTTTTGGTATCAGAGCTTGGCTCTGTTGAATGAAGAAGGTTTGTTTTCCTGAATAAAGACAGAAGGTTTGTTGAACTGGAATATATTTCTGAATGTGTGATGAATGATCAGATTTTAAATCTGATATGCAGCTGAATGAAGGAAGAATCGTGCAGGTATTGGGTTGTTTAATTTTGAATTGTGTTTTACTGACAAGAGACAGATTGAGGATTGATGGTTGCAGCGTCCAAGGAGGTGAATAGAATGGCATATCGTTGCAAATGGTACAGCGCTGGAATGGAGTTCATTCCTGGTCACAGACGCAGATATCCAGGTATGAAATTCAGATACAACTGTCTGAATAAGGCGCACATATAGATTGCCATTTTAAAATCCGAACAGTGTTATTAATTTGCAATGAATTGGAGTTCCATTATGAGGATGGTATTAAAAGCTGTGGCATGAAATGTTTGTAAAAACAAACCAAGGGCGCATTGGTTGATTTTGATTGTATGAAAGTGAGTTAAATGCATTCTTAATGAGAAGCATTGGGGCTTTAAAATAGAACAATGAAACTGATGGTTTTTTTTTAGACGTGAACAAGGGATTTTTAATGCTATTGAACATGTTGAAAAGAAGATGGTTGGGTTGTGGGTTTCGAACCATTTGTTGAGGATAGTTTCTACGAATTATTTTGATCTGAAGTTTGCCGGATAAAGCCAGAAGATTGGAAGAGAGGATCAGATTTTAAAATCTGATTGACAGTGAAATTGCGCAGAGGAAGCATAAAGATTTGCTGAACAGATTTGCAGGAGTGATGAGATTCTAAAGGTAAATGAAGTGCAGGTGAATCGAAGGACAAGATCAGACGAGATCTTGGAGGTAAGATGATATGTTTTTTTTGAAGAAAAGAATATTGTAGTCTTTGCATTGAAATATTATTGCAACTAACAGATAAAGGAAGCTGGTGAAAGTTTCTAGGTGAAATATAGAGGTGGCAGAACCTTGAGGAAATCCAATAGAGATTGGATAAGGAAGACAGTTGTAAATAGGGAGATGAGTTGAAGCCAGGAAGAGCAAAGAGAAGTGCTCAAAGGAGGTTCCGGAGATAGAACCAATTGCTTACCAAAAGACCGAGTGAGGAGGGCTTGGTGAGGTAAGTGGCGGCAGGACAGGACTTGCTGCGAAAGAGGCTTTAGTGCAACTCATAGTAAAGTGAGTGGGGACTCATAGAAATGGAAAGTAACAGTCATAACAGAGGTTCTGAAATCAACCACAGCATAGGACAAAAGGAGAAGGATGCCAAGGCAATTGGCATACAGAGACAATTAAGCCAAGAGGAATATGAAAGGGAGAAGGCTGAGATAGCAATTCAGCTTGAGGTGTTAATAGACATGTTGCAAAGAAATGAGGAAAACCAGAAGCATGGTTATGTCATAAGAAAGAGGTTGAGGTGGCAGAGACTACAAGAGAAGTGGAATCATCAGGTAAATTTGCAGTTGATAAAGGAAATAAAGGAACTTGAACAGGTTATAGATGCCAGACAGAGGATAGAAAAGCTCGAAACAGTTGAGCTACAGCAAAAGGAAGATGTTGAAGTTTCGTTATGTTACCCAGAAAGTGGACCATTACTTTTTGAAAGTGATGAAGAGCTAGAGGAGTTGAATCATATGAATGATTCAAAGCAGCCCAAAGATTTGATGACTGAAGCATCAAATAAGACCGTAAGGTCTTGTGATTTTAAAACTAATGATTTGTGTGTGATTGCAGGTTTGGAAGAAGAAGAAGAACATCTACTGAAGGATGTTAAGGAAGATTTAGCAAAAGAAAAATCATGTGAGGAAATGGAAGATCGTGTAAAATTTCCAAAGTCCACTCCAAGTAAAATCATTGAGTTATATAGAGAAATGGATTTTCAAAGGAGGAAATTGGATGAACAGAGGATGAATGTCCAGGATAGATTGCTGATGAAGGATGACAAAGCAGATACTCAAGATGAAATTGCAGGTGACGAGCAAAGGAATGTTGCAGAGGGAAAGGAAGATTGGGAGGCCGCAACATCCATAGTGACAGCAAGAGCAACATGGGTTATTGAAAATGTTGGAAACAATCAGCAAACAGAGGACATACTGGACAGAGAAATTGAGTTGATAAGGAGGTTAATGACAAAGACAGCCCAGAGAAGGACAACAAAAAGAAAGAAAAGGAGCGACAACAAGAGAATAACAATGAAGGATTGCAAGAGCAGAGCAGGTGGAGCAGTACAGCACAAAATATGGAAACCTGGAAGACAACAGCAGATGACAACAGCAATAAAGCAATCGGCAAGCACGGAAGGATTACAAAATAAAATTTGGGATCCAGGAGGAAATATCCAGACTTATGACCAGGTGGTCATGAATTTTCTTACATGGGGAGCCTGATGCAGGAGCATCATCTCCGAAAAACACATTGTATTTTACCTAAGCTAGGGGGTTTCATGTTTTGAAGAAATATTCAAATTCCATGTAAATATTATTTTGGGTGATTAATTAATTGTTTGAGAGAAATTAGTTTCTAGATTATTTAGAATTAATGAGGGAGCCTAAGTTGGAATTAGTTTCTAAGTTTTAGGGATGAGAATCTATCTTTTAGGGATGTTGAGAGATTTAAGGGTTTGTTGAGGATTTTAAGGGATTGAGCATTTAATTTAATGATTTATAAATAGGAGGGCTTTTTGTGAGAAAAAGACATGAGAGATTGTGAGAGAGATTGATTGAGAACAGGCTTGACCAGCAAGGTTTTAAGCCTTCAGTTTGTAAAGGGCCATAGAATTGCTTATCTGGCCATGAATAGAAATTCTGTGTAAATATTTATTTTATGTGAATATGAGTATGTTTAAAATCGCATGTGTGCCGAAGGTTCTTATTTTCCTATGCGCTATTATCCTGTGTATTAATCGTTGGAAAAATTGAAGTTATATAATTGGAATCGCAGCGGAAGTGTTTGTATAAGGATAGTCGCGGTTATACGTTCTGGTTGTTATGTTACATAATTGCATGAGGAGCGATGGTTCTGGGTTTTCACCGTTAGGAAAAAACCGTTGGTTACTAATCCGTGGTTAATTGTGCAATCGATATATGTATTTCAGGGTATATGTATTAATACCACTGGTCAATTTTAATTGCTGACAGGTTCTGATTAAATGAGTCGCATATGCTTAATGGTTAATACTTGAAGCGGAAGTGGAACCGGCGAGCGGAACCGTTCCCATCTATCGGCCTTTAAAGGAACCCCGCATGGCGAACAGAGATATAACCAAGCCGTCTATATGATTGAATGCCATCCGGCGTGTGCATATACACATGGACTGTGGAATGACTGGAGGTGTAATTTAACAAAGCTATGTATGTAAGGTTTGCGCAGAGCTGTATGTTACGTGGAGCTGTATGCTATATGGTGGATAGCATAACAAGGGTGGAGTTATTCAAGCGTTGGTTAGGGCAATTGATGTATCACGTCGGAGAACGTGCATAGGTAATACCCTGAGTTCTGTATTGATAAGTTGTTGGCGTTGTGTGTATATCATGATGGTTAGTTGTTAAACAGCTTAACGTTATAATAGAAGCGTGTTGTATGGACGAACAGCTACGCATATATGCCTATTCTATGATAAGCCGATACCTGTAGTTCTGAGTTAAATTCCTTTTGGATATTCGTTGGTTGCCAAATTGTTGTATGCGTTTGCTTGTGGTTTTTATGAAACCGTTCATAAATATGTATATGTCTGCCACACATATATATAGAAAACAAATCGCGCAGGGAACATATGGCGGGTAAATATATATATATGAAAGCTGTATATGGTAACTTTGCACCAGAAGAATAAACGCCGAATGATAGAATTTGAGATAGGGAGGTGTAGATCCTGGTGGGAGCGGCCTGGAGTGGCTGGGCTGCATCATGTACTAATACAATATCATATGTCAATAGAACATGGTCAAGCAAAAATATGTGCTAAAATGAGAAACATACACAATTCCATGGTCTAAAACAATTATGAATCGATAAAATTATATATCATAAAATTACCACCTCAACCAACTCAAATGTATGCATAGACTAGTAAAAGAGAAGACGTGTGATCCACAAGATGTTCGAGTCACCCACACATGTGATTTAGGGAGAGAATATATGTGCTCCACATGTTCACACTTTGGCTCCTATATGTGATGATAATTTTCACGATAGATTTCAATAACTTCATAAATAGGTCAATTTTTGCTTGATTTTCTATTATATCCCCATTTCATAAATTTTCCAATCATTTTGCATTTAATAACACTAATTTGATGGAATTCTAGGCACTTTGTCAAAATATAATTGCCCATGAAACTAGAAATCCTAAAAAATATGTCTTGGCCACTCATGCTTGTGATAATATTATTTCAATAAGGAAGTGTGCCTCCTATAAATGGTTTATGTGGCACATCATGATGATGTGGAGTCCCTGCCATTATCCAACATACAATCACAAATCCTAATAAAACTCACATATGTGCACAAATCCTAAGGAATCATCATAGATCCTAATGCAAATACATGGATCCTAAAGCATAGTGCACAAATATCAATATGCAATGGCCACCTGTGATAATGAATTATGTCTTAACACGCAAGCCATTAAGAAATACACAATCACTAATATCTTCTAAAGACATCATAACATATGTTAACTTTATAATATTTTACCATGGTGGGACAACCTTACCACTATTACATGTGACAATTTCTAAAACAAGAGGTATTTCCTAGGTCACATAGTTAGAGATGGGTAAAAATAATGTAATAATTTATGGAAGGGGAAAGGGAACTTCATGTATTGATCCTCAAATTTAGATATGATGATATAAATGTCTTCTAACTAGTCCAACTAGCTTTCTAGACTTGAAAAAGCTTCACTTTATACATGCAAGCCTTTTAGCCTTGCTTAGTGTTACCACATTGGCACTTCATTTTATTACCCTTTTTTGTATTTATCCTTGACTTCTCAGTCATTACTTTAGATATGCATTTTTTAGCATGTGACTTAAGGGTTGGGCCTTTTTTAAGAAGTGGCATAATTAGAGTTTCATTATTTTTTTTAATATTTTTACTCTTCATGCTCTTCACATCTAGCCTTTTTTGGCTTTACTTGACTTGAGCTTACATTATTCTTAAATGTACATGACTAGACATTATTGGATGATATGTGATTAATCAAACATGAGTATGATTAATATCATTTCATGAAATGAGATGGAAGTGAAAGAGAAAGATGGAAAGTGTTAAGTACGGTTAGGATATGAAGTATTTTAACTCAACTAGATCTTTAGTGGTACGACTTTACCCAAGTCTTGATGACACTTATCTAAGGACAATAATGTCCACCTGAAGTATAATATGAAAAAATAATAATAATAATTATTGTTTAAAAATGTTATTATATCATACCCAAAATTCATTACGTTCATGATAGATAAGGAATCATCACCATATCTAAGCAAGAAACCTACACATGAAAATACAACACATCAATTGAAATAAATATCATGCGTGAAGTACCATCTATGAGTGCACATAAAATTTGAGGTGTAAGGTATAGGAGTTGATATACCATGAAACCTTCATTTAAAAGAGTTCATGAATTGTATGAGGCATAAATCAACATTTTCTTGATTGAAGACTAGAAGAAACATACCTAAGTTCGAATAAATCAATAAGAGAGCTCATCCAAGCAGTGTTGTCACACACATTTGAGTCTATCTATAAGTTGTACCATGAAGGGGAAACATCTGGCTCCTACTTGAGGATATGGACTCTTAGAATAAGAGTATATGGGAACTCTAAAATCTCACATCAAACTTATGTTTTACACACATATAAACTTAGGGGAATATGAGAAAAAAAGGTGATTCTACCACCTTGGTAAATTTCTACTTTATTGAAATCAAATTTTTTCTATCTAATGAAACATGTAAATAGTGCAAATTTTTCTAAAGAAAATGCTTGAAAACAAATGTATTCTAAGGAAAATCAAGCAAGCATAAAAGAAAACACACAAATGTAAACAAGCAAATGCATAGAAAAAAATTAGATAATTATCCTAAATTATTTCCCAAAGAGCTCAGCCTTCCCTACTCCTACAAATTAACTAGGCATTAGGCGTGCAAGGCAAAGTCATATAGCCAATGTAACCACTTTATGAAGTCATCAACACCATGAGATTTTCCCTTGTGGTTGGTTATGAACCAAAATATAGACACGTTTCTTATCATGTGGGTACAAGGTATAGTATTGATCCCTCCTTGATTAAGGTGGATACTGGTGGCCACCCACCTATTCCACTTGGACTCCCAGCATAGTTTCCTAATAGTTTCTTGTTTTTCAACGCAATTTCCTATTTCAATATTTTCTAGTTTTTGCAGTTTTTAGGTACTAAACTCCTAGAGCCGCTTTGAGCCCTAAATGGAATTTTTCGGGGAAATGGGAGAATGTAAGTCAAAAATAATCATTGTATTCAAAAAAAATTATCCTCAAATAGACCTTTCTTCATGATAAAAAGGTTTCTAAGCCTCATTGTAACACAGTTCAGGAAATCGAGTAGCTATCACATCTCCTCTAAGAGATAAGCTACCACTCACTAGATCAGTTTGCTTTCATTTTGCATATAAACAATTTTCAACATTTGCTATTTATTAATTGAAATTGAGTTTCACTATATCTCTGTCTTTGTTTAAACCTGTGTTTCATTTTGTTCCATCATAAATCTAGATCAGTGGTATCAGAGTGGTCTTCTCTCTCTCTATTTTTCTGTGCATGTCCCTAACACGGTCGGGATATAAGGAGTTGGAACTTGAATTATTTGAGCCCTTGCAAGGCCATCCTCGTTGACCCCAATGGCTTCCCATGGTGGAAGAAACAAAATATGAGGGGGTAGAAGATCCTACCAATTTGTTTCTTGAAGAATCCCTCAAGAGATAAAGGAATGAAATCATGGATAGATTTTCCCAGATCCTTCAGCGGATACTAATAGGAAATGCATCTTCATCCAACAGCCACTTCGTAGGTGCCACCACAATTAAGGTACAAATTAGTTTTGATATTCCTGTGTTCAAAAGCCAAATAAATTCAGATGTTCTAGATAAATGGTTAAATATGTTGGAAGGATATTTTTCGGTCCATGATTTTTCCAATGGAGAAAATATTACTTTTGTGCAGCTTAAAACTGCCCCCATGTCAAGGAATGATGAGAAACTTATTGTGATAAAAGGGCCACTAAGAATACTACACTATTTTCAGTCATACCCTCTTAGAACTCTTTTAGGGATGTTATTAAAGAATATTATTACCCTATTCGAAGCTACGAAGAAAAAGATGAAAAATGGACCACAATATGGAAGGAAGGGAACCAAGAAGTTCCAAAGTTCACGAATATTTTTCAAACCCCGTGGATGAAGTTTGGTATCAAGGACTTTGAGAAACATCTAGTGCTCAAGTAATGTGGTTTTCTACACAAATACATCTAGACAGAAATGGAGTTCTTGGACATCTCATCGTTTGGCGTAGCATATCAATATGTTACCTAAGTCAAGAAAAAAATTAAAAATAATAAGCGAGACTTTGGTTCTATGAATCTGAAGCAGGGCAAGGCAACCCCCAAACCACAGAACAAGGGACAAATCCAAGGTGGAACAAACCAGGAAAACACATTGAAGCCACAAGCAAACAATTTCAATGGGAAGACGAAGAAAGACACAGGAAAGTGGTGTGAGTTCCACAAGAACCCCACTCATAACACAAATGTGTTTCATGCAAAGAAGTCACCAGTGGATGACATGAAAGATTCAGAGTCAGATGCAGGTTCTGACTATGAACCAAACCCCGAAAAGAGGAAACGGGTCATCAATGTTAGACCTAGTGCTACCGTTGCTACCATCAAGGTCCAACACAGTGAGCTCGAAGATCTGAAGGAAGGTGAGTGGCTCTTCCACTCACAAATGTGGATGAACTACAAAAAATCCATGTGATTAGCTTTCTCTTTAGCTCCCTTTTTTACTTACACTGACTATTTTAGTGTATATTTCTCCACCTTTTTGAATCCAACGTTAATTTATCATGATGGTGCTATTTTGGCATTTTTTCCACTACTCACAGACAGTCGATAATAAATGGCACTGACTAAGTGTTGAGCCTCAAAACTGCACTCATTTACCCATCCTCCCAACAGCCTTTTCCTACTCATTTCCTTCTTTTGTCATCATTTCCTTCATCAACTTGTTCAATTCATTGCATTATAGGACTTTTTAACATGATTTGCTAATTGTGCTAATGATTGACTGTTGGTTTAGATTTTTGGTTCAAGTGGTGCAATTCCGCAGCTAATACAGGATTTCCGCAGCCGGTCTCTGATTCCGCAGCCAATCCCAAATTCCGCAGCCATTTTATTGTTTGCTATGATCCAGGTGTCCTTAAGAGAAAAGAGCCACATGGGCAAGTTCGTATGATCGTGTACATGGTGCGTGTGCTGTCAGCTCAGCCAAACTGGCCGTCTACACCCCCGGTCAACGTGGAGGTATCTCTGGTCAAACGGCAAGGTTGCAAACGGTGGCATGGCTCTGCGTGTTCAGTTGGAGCACGTAAGTCACAGCGGGCTTCTTCTTCAGCCACGAAGACTGCAGGGGACAAGAATCCAACATCGGATTTATTAAACCATGATGACCGTTCCCTAGATCCGTGCACGGTGCTGCTGAACTTGTCTTTTTCCTAGCTGTTAGTTAGCCTAGTTTACGCACAGAACAGTTGATGTTCTTGCTATAAATAAAGCGTCTCTATAGGCTGATTAGTTAGCTTTTGACGTTAATCTTTTGCTGCTGTAAAACTTTGTTTAAAGACTCTTTTATCAAACATTTATGCTCTCCACTGTGTTTTACTATGAGTTGATTTAATTCAAAGAAGACAGTTTTGTTTCTATCTACGTAGCTGATCTTTTAATTGGTTGAAGTGGATGGAGGGCCCCTGTCTGCTACAACCATTGTACAGTAGCCTTTGAATTTACTTTCCTGCATTTCTTTTTCTTTAATTTATCATGTATATTAATGTACAGATTTGAGTTATGTTGCTTTACATTTCTATACTTTTCATGACTGATCAGTGTGTTTTTACAGCTTTGATTAAGAGCCCGGGACAGTGTGCTTTTACTTCTTTTTAACGCTAGTGGCATCTGAAGTTGTCTATCTAAACTACTGACTTTCGTTCTGATTTTTATTGGTTTCCTTGCTTAGTTAGTTCCTTACTTAGTTTACTTTATCAAGCTTTGTCAAGTTGCTAATCTCTTGATGGTTCTGTTTATCATAATTCACTAACTTTTATGGGACCAAAACATCGTTTAATTGCAGCTTGGTTTATTTAGTTTTAGACTCATATTGCTAATTCACTCCTAACTCTTTTTACATGATCAATTCAGCTAAAGGCAGAATGTTAAGAGAGAATTAAGTAGTGTGATTTGTCACTTAATTTTTTCATTGCTTTAGATTCAATAGAAAGGATAGAGTAGTGTTCTTGCTTTCAGTTGAGTTAATATAGATATCATTTTTATTCTTATCAGCAGTAAAGGTATTGGACTAGTGCCATTGGTCTTTTGTTTGATGCTTTACTTTCATTCAAAGATTTAATTCCATTTCAAGTTATTGTTCAAGTTTTCTCTTTTAAATCCAAGAAGCATTTTAGAAATCACCACATACACACACATTCACTCACTTGTTTATAACTTCATCACATCACATTAGGAAGATAAGTCAGACATAAACTAAAAACGACAAAAAGAACTAGGAAAGGTTGCTTAAGTATATATTGTACACTTCACTTCATCAGCTTACGAGCCCCGGGTTGACAATTTATGATAGCAATTTAGACAACACTAAATTGACCAAACATTAAGCCATCGAGTTTAACCTCTTCCTTAGCTCCTAATGTAGCTTCATGTATAGCGTCCTGTGTAACGTCCTATTTTTCTCCTGGTTATGGCATTTTTTTAGCATCCTTTTTAGTTCCTTTGTAGCTTCCTTGTTAGCTTCCTATGTAACATCCCGTTTTTCTCCTCATTATGGCATTGGATATGAATTTTTTTGTTACACATGCCAAGGACGACTTTTGTAATTAACTTGAGGAGGGGAGTGTATGGTTGTATCATACAATACATTATGAGTATAGCCAAATTTGATAATTACCATCTGGCAAACGCACAATGCACTTAACCTAAATTAGTAATTACCCATTGTTGTCATTTACTCATGTTGTTGTTTCTCAATAATTCATGGTGCCATACCTTTCTTTTGATTGGCTTGTGTGTTATGTATGTACCAGCCCCTACTAGGAAGGAAGGGCCCTCCTTCTTAGCAGGGATCACTAGTTAGGAAGGTATTATAGTTGTTTGATTTATCCCCTCTCAGTTATAGTTCATGTGTGACTGTTGTTATTGTTATTATTAGTCGTTTTCATGCTTTAATGATTGCATAATTATGACCTTTATATTATGCAACAGCGTAGGTCATGGATCGGTCCCTCTGTTAGTGTGAAAGTTAATTAATTCCTATTACAGTTATATAGTGTGTTCATTTAATTTGAATGTGTGTTTCAAAATTTGTTGAGAGAATGGTTTCTAGGAGTGCTCTTATTTTTTGAATAAGCATGACAGTGTGACAGAGTGGTTTTATTCTACATTATGTATTTATTTCTTGAGAGTATGAAAAATGTTTGAGAGTGTAACAACTAGAGTGTTAAGTAGCTGAGAATGTGATTACAACAATTAAGTTTGACATTCATTAGCACTAGTCATAATTTCCCCTTACATATATTTCGTGTAATAGCCTTGCAATAACAAAACCTACCTGGATTGACAATTAATGAGAAGAGTTAGAACTATTGCTTTGAATTAAAAGGTTAATTGTTTCACCAATAACGAGCTGCAGAAAAAACCTATACACAACTTTGACATAATGCGAGTTGAAGAAAAACTTGGAATGTTGTATGAAATATGAAGCAGAATTATTTAAGGGTCGAAGTAAACATATAATAATTCAAAAGTGTGTAAAAATATTAAATAAATAGTCTATAGTTTGAATTAATCATATTTGCCAATAAATGAAGCCTTGGCATGCATTTCAGTGAAGCAAGGCAATTTTGGGCCACTTCACAAAAATGCACACCCATCCTTCATTGTTGAAAAGTGTGCAACAAGGAATGCTAAATTTAGGAAGTGCTAAAAATAGAACTGATAAAAATAGCACTTCTAAAAATAACAGTTTGCCCAATGAGAATTTTGGCCACTTTGGGTGAGAGGTGAAACTACTAAAAATAGCATCTTCTAAAAATAGCATTTATGGGTCCCTTCCTATTTATAGCAGTCATTGGTCTATCTATAGGAAGGAAATTCGAATTTTGTCTTACCAGTAGTTTGGAATATTAATTAATTAATTCTCCATGAGTTAATTAGTTAAGGAAAAGCAACCTTGAAGTCTTTGTGAGAACGTGCAATAATTTCTCCACTAATTGGGGAATGTGTCCTTGATTTGCTCCACTGATTGAGGAATTAAGGATGAGTTCTATATTGAGAGGATCAGTTGACTTAGTTTAACTTAGTCAAGTTCAGTTAGATTAATTTAACAAGTTGTTAAATTAATGAGATATAGTTCTTTTATGCTTGCATGCATGTGACAACTATTATTTTCAGATAATTGTGTATTCACTCATGGATGACTAATGCATGTCAGTTCTGTCAAAGACCCAATTGAGATCAGAGAAGGGATAGTGTACTATCAGTTGGATGAATATTTTTCCTATAAAGGAAGCTCATCCATGATGAGGATTTATCTCTTTCAAGTTTGTGCAGTTAGATCAGAGGTTAGCGAGTGTGTGAAGAGGCCAATTCACATAGGTGACAGCACTAGACCTCAAGGAAATTACACAAGGAAATAGAAGGCTTGGAGGTGTTGATGCCTCAAATTGCTGCATCAACATCGGGGAAAACCACCCAGTCTGGACCTTAAAGGCAGCTCCTTTTCCGTTTGGTGTGGTGGCTCTGAATGGTTTAACTAGGTCCAGTTACCTTCTCTCAATCTCCGATCACTTAAAATATGGCTCTCATTCGTCTATGGAGAAGAGACATCAGATCAACCCTCTTGTTGATTAGGCAAGAAAGTGATCCTTAAGCTGATTTGGGGCTTAGTTAAGCCACAACTAAGTTATGATTTACAATTAGTGTGACCATTCTAACCTAATTGTCTTTATAGTATTAAGTTAGTATTAATTGTTAATCCTAAATGACACTATGATAATGTTATCCTTATGAAACTTGTTAAAGCCTTTATGTTAAATAGTAAAGTACTCCTATTTATCTCATATGTCAAATCTAAACTAATATAACCTATGTTATTATGCTAATTAACTAACTATACCTTATACTATAATATATTCCTAAATATCACCAATATAGTTCTAATAATAATTCTAAATATTTAATCTAGTTTATTATGAAATTATAATATATCTAAGCTAAAGTATAAAATGAATGTTAATAATGTTATTATTATTCTAACAAAAATAATTAATAAAATTTTAGTTAACTTATACTACCATATTAAAATTAAAACTATTCTAATTACCTTAAGTTAATATTATTTATTGAAAGTAAATGTTACAAATTACCTTAAATTAGTATGTTAAGGCTATCTCTAAAAAGAAAAAAGAAAATGAATTCTAATGTTAATTGTTCTTAATAAATGAATTAATATACACTATATTACATTAGGCTTTAGGGTTGATTTCTTAATGTTTTGGATAAAGATTAAAATCAATCAAAAAGTTGACTAATATAAAAATTTGAACTTGCCAAAACCAAAATTGTTTGCGTTTAATTAAAAAGGATTTTATGTAGATTTTATTTACAAATATAAAATTAATCCTAAAGCAAAAATCCTATCGGACTAAGATGGGATAGCCCTCTCTTAATCCAAGAGAAAATGGAATAAAAATAAGGGAAACACTGCTTTATGATCGAATTCACCATTTGATTTCCATTAACCAAAAGAAATAGTTCATATTAATTAATGGAATAAAAAGCAAAATACATTTGTGATTAAATGATAAATAGTTATCATTTATCTCATATATACTTCAATGAATTCATTATAGATCCGATCTGGTTATGGGCTCCTGCAAAGCTTCAAACCATATCAAAATTGAACCAACAGAAATGTTATAGAATAGAAATCGAAATCCATTACAAAACTTGTTCCGTGTGGATCTGCATCGCCCTCCTACTCGTAGAGCAATCCTCTCCTCTGTAGCGTGCATGCATCCCCTCTCCTTATTCAATGAGAGCCTCATCCCCTTTTATAAGTCGTAAGACAGTTGTTTTTCTTTCCTCAATCTTAGGCTTCGAATGCTTCCATTTTAACTTTGTCATTTAATTCGTTGTTTGCCAAAATCCTTCAATCACAACGATCCTGCAATCAGAGAAGAAGAAAAAGCGAGATTAGTTTTTATTATGGCGAAATGCCATTACTGTTAAAGAAATTTGTTAAGCTTTAAGCTTGGCATGAAGTTGAGTGCGTATTTCCAGCTAGCTTTTCGTTCGTTTTTTGTTGTTATCTGGTCTTGATACAATTCCTCTATCTCAGGTTCTTTCCTATATGTTGCAATTGAATTAAACCTTCCCCGCATCGTTGGCGTGAATTTCATTTTGAAAGAGGAGAGAAAACGGATTTTAAGCAATTTATGGAGTGGATTATATTATTTCTTGCGTGATTCCACGTTAAATCCTCGAATATATCTTTATTGTTTTGACCAAAACTCTTTGTATAATTTGGTAAAAAGTCACACAATTGTTCTTCGTACCTGTAAACAAAAATCTTTAATGAGATTAATACGATCACAAATCTATAAATATAAAAATAAAAAATTAATCAGTAATAAAACGTGGATCTTGAATCAAGGGGCGACATCTGGAGCATGTATTTATCATCTGCATCATTCATTTCTTTCAATCTATCTCGGAAGAAATCTGGGATGAGCGTTCCATAAGAAAATAACTGCCAGCCAAAATTCGATGTGCTGAGAATGACGAGATGGCGCATTGTTCTATGATTTCACAACTAAATCCCCTAGGATCCTGTCCCTGCAATCAAAAACAAATAAAATCGTATGTAGTTTTATGCATTTAAAATCGCCATACAAATTTATGCGGTGGGCCTTTCCATTAGTGGAATGCCATATTCATCGTTTAAGTCATGGCACGTGGGATTGTGTTTCGATTGGTATGGTGAATTGGCATTTAATCGTTACCATTAATGATTTCACATACATGATTTCCTCATAATTTACATTCTAAATTTGATGTACTTTTATTTCATAACGTAATATGTGCACCATATTTAATTTACGTTATGTGTATTTTTTATAAAATTTATATAATATTTTTCTTTCTTTTTTGTTTGTTTTATTATATACAACAAATTTATAAAGGTTTGGTTTGTTTTGTTGCTCTTTTTTTGTTTAATGTTTTTATTTATATATATTTAAATATTTCAATTAATAAACTAGAATATATGCAATTCTATAAAACTGATTAAAAACAAAAACACAATGTATATTTATAAATACAATATATTATTTTATATACATTCAATGAAGAGGTATGATTATGAAAGTGCTATGTGAAATTATAGTCCAACCAAACTCATCAAATAATCCAAAAGAGGATGGCATTGAAGCAAACTACCAAAATATTGAAAGCAATGAAACTTAGCAATGTATCGAGTGATAAGGAGGAGATGTACACCATGTGAAGCTCAATGCATAATGCAAAGGTGACATGAGAACCAAAGATGCTAAATCACCTTTATGTAACTAGTGTCATCATAGATGCGAAAAGTTACCATCAAACAAGATGACAGTCAAGACATGATTTTATCTTTTAAAACTGGAAGCCAAACACTAAATAGCAGAGAAATCAAGAGTCATTCATAACACCAATAGAGGAGGAGTTATACAAAAATGAAATAGAGGGTCCCCACATTTTGTGTGACAAAATGATGGGGGGTTGTGTTTTACCACAACAGGAGGGTAGAGGAGAAGGTTTGTGAGAAGCCTTTGACTGTTTATGAGTAACAGAAGGATCGTACTAAGAGCTGGATAGCTTCCAAGCTAAGGCTTTGTGTAATCCAGACTATATTTCCACTTGTATGATAATACAGAGATGGGGTTTTAGGCAGGTACTTTCCCCGGGTAAATTCTTTTGTGTTATGTGTGATTGATTCTTTCTTATCAGTTATATGTGTTCTTATTGATGTTTCTCATGGTTGATTAAGATTCCGCTAAATTGTTTGTAGAAGTAGATCAAGTGTTTTTCTTTAGTACATTGCATTACCAGGTTGATCTACAGTGGGAATTTCTACATGGCATCGGAGCTAGAAGTTCTACATGGTATCAAAGATAGCTCATTTGTAGGAAAAATTCTACAAAATTATACATGGTATCAAAGCACAGTTGATCAAGGAAGAACAGTCTACTGAGAGGAGATTTCAAAGTTATGAGTTTTGGGCCGAAAGTTTACAGAGAAGATCTGAAAATTTTTATATAAAATTTTCAGAAATAAATAGCAGATTTGGATTCCTTGCGGAAAATTACCCAAAATCAAAAAAAAAAAATCGGCTGAATCGGAGTTCGAATGAGGGAGATATTGCTAATTTAAAATCAGTGTTTTTTCTAGAAAATTTCATGACGGCAAGAAATATGAAACAGATTGGCGTGCTAGCCAAGAGCCTGTATGCACTTGAGATACAAGATGCATGAAAACCGTTGATGAGTAAGGCAAAGGTTAGATACTTGGTGGTTGAGAGGGAGAGTAAATTACCTCTCAACATGCAGAGCCAGAAGAAGTCTCAGACAATTGTGGAGGAGCCATGATTGGTGCAGCAGCTTTAGGAGGTTGTGGAGCAGCCAAAATAGGGGAAGCTGAGAGGAGATCGAGTAGAGACATCTACTCATGCAAAGACCTCTAGTAGGGGGGAACTTTGAGCCAGGTGGGCAGAGGGATCACATGCAGCCATACCTCTAGGTAGGAGGTAGGGTGATGTAGAGTGATTGTCCCAAGGAGGAGGGGCAAGATCCTTGAGATAGCCAACCTCTTGGTTGATACCTTGCTACAGGAACCCCGATGTGGAGTAGCAGGAACTTACTGATTAAGTAGAGACAGATGTGGATGGAGCGGCAGAGAGAGCTATAGTGCAGGGAATCCCAGGACAGCGCAGAACATGCAGACTGCAGCAGTGCGAAAGGCACAAGTGTGTTGCATAGTGCAGGGTAGCACAGAGAAGGGTGCAATGGTGTAAGATGCATGGAGATGTTGCAGTAGTGCAGAGGTCAAAGAGGGAGAACTTGTCAGCAGCAGGTAGAGCTTCAGCATCAAAGTATGTTTTTAGCCCAGCAAAGAGGTCAATTGGGAGTTTTTTGTTCCGAGTGTTGCTGGAGCAACCGTACTTAGCAGATGTGTTGCATGCCGAACATTCCAGAGTTACAAGATTGGGTTCGAGAGGATGCCTTTCTTGTTGAGATGGAGTGTTGAAAAGTGTGCAACAAGAAATGCTAAATTTAGGAAGTGCTAAAAATAGCACTTCTAAAATAGCAATTTGGCCAATCAACATTTTGGCCACCTTGGGTGAGAGGTGAAACTACTAAAAATAGCATTTCTGGGTCCCTTTCTATTTATAGCAGTCCCTCGTCTATCTATAGGAAGTAAATTCGAATTTGGTCTTACCAGTAGTTTGGAATATTAATTAATTAATTCTCCATGAGTTAATTAATTAAGAAAAAGCAAACTTGAAGTCTTTGTGAGAACATGAATAATTTCTCCACTAATTGGGGAATGTATCCTTGATTTGCTCCACTGATTGAGGAATTAAGGATGAGTTCGATATTGAGAGGATCAATTGACTTAGTTTAACTTAGTCAAGTTCATTTAGATTAATTTAACAAGTTGCTAAATTAATGAGATATAGTTTGTTGATGCTTGCATGCATGTGACAACTATTATTTTCAGATAAGTGTGTATTCACTCATGGATAACTGATGCATGTCAGTTCTGTCAGAGACCCAATTGAGATTAGAGAAGGGACAGTGTACTATCAGTTGGATGAATATTTTTCCTATAAAGGAAGCTCATCCATGATGAGGATTTATCTCCTTCAGGTTTGTGCAGTTAGATCAAAGGTTAGTGAGTGTGTGAAGAGGCCAATTCACACAGGTGACAGCACTGGACCTCAAGGAAACTACACAAGGAAATAGGAGGCTTGGAGGACAGGGGAGAAGGTTTGAGAAAAGCCTTTGACTTTCTATGAGCAGCAAAGGGATTATATTAAGAGCTAGATAGCTTCCGAGCTAAGTCTTTGTGTAATCCGGACTATATTTCCACTTGTATGATAATACAGAGATGGGGTTTTAGGCAGGTGCTTTCCCTGGGTAAATTCTTCTGTATTATGTGTGATTGATTCCTTATTATCAGTTATATGTGTTCTTATTGATGTTGCTCATGGTTGATTAAGCTTCCGTAAAATTGTTTGTAGAAGTAGATCAAGTGTTCTGCTTTAGTACATTGAATTACCAGGTTGATCTATAGTGGGAATTTTTACATGGTATCGGAGCTAGCTGATTTGTAGAAAAAGTTCTACATGGTATCAAATCTAGCTCATTTGTAGGAAAAATTCTACAAAATTCTACATTCATTAAAAGGCCAAATTGAATGATTCATATTGGAGTGTGCTTTTTTACTCATAATTAACAATAATTTTGCACATAAAAAAATTGGATTGATTTCATGGTTAAAGTGAATGTTTGTGTTCTTCAAATAATTGCACATTAAGAACTATACTTATTTGATTGTGCGATAATGATCATTCCAACCTAAATATAAAACCATTTTATTCAATATATCATAGTAATTTTCATAAAGGAAATGTTATACACTGAAATCCAAGTCTATCAGAATAGAAATTGCTCATATTTGCCAATGATCACAATTGAAACAAATATGCACTCCCAGGACAAGCCAATTAAACTTTTTGTAATGAAATTTGAAATGGGAAATGATTGGACAATTCCTAACCTTAGGATATAATTTTACATCATGTCTGACAAATATTCTACATAACTATGTTTCCCACTTATACACAACTTTCACATAAGGTAAGTCGAGCCAAAACTTAGAATGTTGTATGAAATCTGAAAGTATATATTTAAGCTCAAATTAAAGATATAACAATCCAAAACTATGTAAAATCATTAATACACAACTTTCACATAAGGTAAGTCGAGCCAAAGCTTAGAATGTTGTATGAAATTTGAAAGTATATATTTAAGCTCAAAGTAAAGATATAAGAATGCAAAACTATGTAAAATCATTAAATAAGCAATCTACAATTTTGAATCAATCATATTGGCCAATTAATGAAGTCAATATGTGCATTTTAGTGAAACAAGGCAATTTTGGTCTACTTCACAAAAATTCATGCCCGACCTTCATTTCAAGGCCAAATTGAATGATTCAACTTGGAGAGTATTTTTTTACTCATAGGTAACATCAATACAATTAAATATTCTTAATTTTTCACCATTCCATCGATATTGTGGGCAACATTCCACCGTTTACCCTAGGAGGATGCCTTTTATCCCATCATGTTCCAACCATCTTCTGCCCAATTTTACAATTAGAATGTACAACATTTTTCATTGGTTAAATATGGCAAACAAGGGTATGTCGCCTCTACTCTATGTTTCAAGAAATTCAAATTGACATATAAATAAAACAATATCCAACTAACTTATTGAAAGTCAAATATTGATTCCTCGTTCTTCATCCATATAACAAATTTGGTCCACTTTTTGTTTGTAACGTGTCGTTTTCGAAGTTTAAATGTTGACAAGTGAAATTAAATCATTCATTCAAACTAGGTGTATAGGGAGGTGGAAAATATTAGAATGCACCATTTGCAATTGAAATTGCTTAGAAAGAAGGCGGATTTTTCCAAGTTGTTTAGAATTGGTTTAAAATTTAAGAAATTGGCATTTTTTTCAAATCAATTGAAAGAAAATGACACATAATTTGAGCAATGTGAAAGAGATTTTTTTCACAAATGCATCTTTCTTCAACCCCGTGGGCTTATTTCCAATTAATGACATCTTATAAGCCCAATTTTGTACATTTGAAATATATTCTTGATAGAACAATTTAAGAAATTAAGTCACTAGTTTTAAATTTTGACCAAGAGAATTACAAATTGTGCACAAGTATAAATAAATCATTCATTCAAATCGTACAATCTTTGCATGCATTTGTATGTTAATGACTTACATTTAAACCAAATTTCCATCATAGTAAAAATTATTAAAAGTGCATTTTTCATACATCCGTTGTGATAGGGAAGGTTATAAAAGTACAACAAAGGAATGTTCTTTCCCAATATGTGGACCTATCCCGTTCCCAAATCCATTTACTATAATCATTTCATAATAGAGGTTGACTTGAATTTTTATTAAACTAAGAGGACATCTCATGAAAAACCCTTAGGTGTTTTTGCTCAACAAACTCTTTTTTAGCCCATAATGAAAAACTAGGTGTATAGTGAGGAGGAAAAGAGTAGAACACGCTATTTCCAACTAAAATCACTCAAAAAGAAGGAAGAATGAGGGTATGGCATGCTTTTTTCGAAACTCAGTAAAACTAGGTTAAAAACTAAAAAAATGTCATTTTGTTGAATCAATTGCAAGAAACAGACATTGACTCTAAGGAATGTGAAAGAGGCTATTGTCAAAAATACATTTGTATTTAGAACCATAGGCTTATTCCAATTAATGACATGTGTATAGTCTTCAGCGGGTATTTTTCTAAGTCAAGTATTGTACTTTGCACTTTTTCTTTACAAAACATTTCAAGAACTTAGGTAATTAGTTTACTATTTTGACTAAGAGACTTACAAATTGTGCATAAGTGTAAATAAATCATTCATTCAAATATCATTTTGCAATCTCTACATGCATTTTTATGTTTATGGATTGCATTTTACACCAAATTTCAATCATAGTAAAAATTGTTAAAAGTGCACACTTCATAGATTGAATGTTGATTATAAAGCCTATTATATAAAAGTTTATAACATAAAGTTTATTATATATAAATTTTATACTACAAAGTTTATTATTCATATAAATTTCTAAAAACCTAGCTTGTTGCCTTTCTTGGCATGCATCTTGAACTTCCATCCTTAGCATGCATCATGAACTTCCATTTAGTCAATAATCTGAGACAAGGATGGGGAACTAAATGGCCATGAGGTTATCATGTGCCATCCTTACACTATGTCTCTCCCCTCATTCATGGCCATTAAATGGTGGGAGGATGAGTCATTGTATTCCCACGCCACCACCTTCACCCACATCTAGGTATTTACTATAAGCATTTCATAACAAGGATGGCTTTCATTTTTATTAAACTAAGGGGACATCTCATAAATACAGGACAACCCTGAGGGTTTTTTGCTCAACAGACACATTTTTAGCCCAAATTGGAAAACTAAGTGTATAATTAGGTGGAAAATAGTGTTGGGACAGGAAAAAGGTATGATTTCTCTTCGTAAAATGCTTTATTTACCATCCATCCTTATACGATTATCTCTGCTTATAGATTAAAATGAGGAAAATATCTACTAAAGTTCGATGAAAGCATTTGGTGACATAATAGGAAAATCTGGTACAAGAAACTGATTTTTTGCTATCTTTGTGTGCAGAGATGCGGATTGGGAAAAATTCATTCAGTTGACAGAACAACACGAGGAAATAAAAGGGAAAAGCTACATTGTCTTGGGCAGACAAGGAAGTGGGAGATCATCTCAAACAATGTTATTTTATCACATAATCAGATTATGTATCGCGAAATCCTCAGGATCCCCTGATCCTGAGCCTTCGCTTTTATAGGGCCGAAAGGCAATTAGAGACAGTTCAGACTTTGATAATCTATAATTACTCTTTTTGAAAACATATACGTTGTTATCTCAGTGAATTTTTAAGTTGTTACTTGCGTTGTCACAGTTGTTAATATCTCAGTGAATTTTTAAGTTGTTACTTGCGTTGTCACAGTTGTTAATATCTCAGTGAATTTTTAAGTCAGGTGAGCTGTGAGCTCAGAGCCAGAGTTGTGGGCTTGGTGAATTGTCAGTTCTATGTTGGTGAGCTGTGTAAACAAGGTAGTGAGTTTCGGTTGTGTGCAAATAGAGTAGTGGAGTTAATATTAAAGACACCTTTTTAGCCTAAATTAAAATACAATGTGTATAGTAAGGTGGAAAATAGTAGAAAACACCATTATACAGTCTTTGGCAGGCATTTTGCTAAGCCCAGTTTTTTACGTTTGCACTTTTTTCTTAATAGAAGAATTCGAGAACTTAAGTCATTAGTTTTGTATTTTGACCAAGGGACTTACAAATTGTGCACAATTGTAAATAAATCATTCATTCAAACCAGGGATATAGCTTGGTGGACAATAGTAGAAGAAACCATTTGTAACTGAAATCACCTAGAAAGAAGGAAGAATGAGGGTATAATGGCAATCACTTTTCTAAGCTGGTTAAATGATCCAGGTGGATATTGGTGGCTACCCACCAATTCCACTTGGACCCCCATGATTATTTCTTTCATTTTTTCATTTTCCTTAATTGTAGCACAGTTTACTAGTTTTAGCATTTTTCGGGTCCTGAACTTCTGGAGCCATTTTGAGGCCCTAAATGAAATTTTCTGGTGAAAATTAGGAGAAACAAGGGTCCATGGAATGATGTTTCTCATCCAAAAGTTGTATTCCTCGAATAGATCTTTTTAATGAGGTATTGTGCGCACCAAACAGAGATCGTATGCGATCCCGAGAAGTTGATGTACCAATTTACCCAAACGGGGCCCATAGTTTGGCGCTTCATCAACTAGGGTTAGGTTTTTGGATGTTTAGGGTTTTCCATTGTTTCTCAACAATAAATAGGCCTTCGAACCTCATTATAAGATAGTTCAGAGGCATGCAACCACCACATCTCTCCTCAGAGATAAGCTACCATCGCCCAAGCTAGTTTATTTCCATTTCTGTTTGTAAGCATTTTTCAGTATTTTACATTAATGAAATGAAGTATTATTTCTATTGCATCTCTGTATTTATGGTTATCTCTATAATTTGTTGTGTTCCTGTTTAAATCCAGATCAGTGGTATCAGAGTGGTTTTCTCTTTCTCTATTTTTCTTTGCATGTCCCTAACGAGGTCAGGATATAAGGATTTAGGGCTTGAACTGGTCGAACCTTTGCAAGACTAGCCTCGCAAATCCCGACGGCATCCCATGGCAGATGAAAATAAAGAAGAGGGGACAGGATATCCTATCAAAATCTTGCTCAAAGAGGCCCTCGAATGACAAAGGAATGTGATGATGGACAACTTTACCCAGATCCTTCAGCGGCTCCCCAGGGAGCTACACATCTACTTCCAGCAGCTACTTTGGAAGCGCCACACCCTTTAAGGTACAAGTTAAATTTGACATTCCCATATTTGAGGATCGGATAGATGTAGACATTGTAGATAAATGGTTAAATCTCCTAGAATGGTATTTTTTTTGTTCATGATTTTTCCGGCCAGGAAAATATTACTTTCGCTCTTCTCAAAGTCGCCCCCCATGTCAAGGATTGGTGGGAAACCTACTGTGAGTAGAAGGATGAAAGTACGGCCTCACTATTTTCAACCATACCCACTTGGAATTCATTCCAAAATGCCATCAAGGAGCAGTACTACCCTGTCAGAAGCTATGAGGATAAATACATAAAGTGGACCACGCTACGGCAGGGAAGCAATCAAGACGTGTCGGAGTTTGCCAATATTTTTCATATCCTTCAAACAAAGTTGGGTATTAAGGATTCTAAGCTGCATTTGGTACTCAAATAATGCAGCTTCCTATATAGATACATCCACAATGAGATGGAGTTCCTGGACATCTCCTTGCTCGGCACGGCATACTGATATGTTGTCAAGATCGAGCAGAAGTTTGAACAGAAGAAGCGAGACTTTGGATCTGAAAATCAGAATCGAGGGAAAGGCGCCTCCAAATTGCTGAACAAAGGACAAAGCCAAGGCAGGGTGGCCCAGGACAACCCGCTAAAGCCACAAGCAAAGAACAACACCGTGAATCTGAAGAAGGACGCGGGAAAATGGTGTGAGCTCCATAAGAGCTCCACTTACAACACAAGTGAGTGTCAGGCCAAGCAGTCACTAGCCAAGTAAAAGTCTTCGAAATCAGATGCATGTTCTGACTTTGAGTCAGAACCCGATAAGGGGAATGACAAAGGGAAGAAAATTATCGATGTGGAGCCCAATGCCACTGTTTCCACCATGAAGATCCAGAAGGAGGAACACGAAGATCCAGAGGCGGAGCACCTCTTCCACTCCCATATGTGGGTAAAGGGATCCCCACTACAGTTCATTGTTGATAGCAGGAGCCAAAAGAACCTCATTTCGGCAGAGGTCATGAAGCAGTTGGGCTTACCGACCACAACACATCCACAACCGTACACCATCAGGTGGCTTCAGCAAGGACGTGATCTTCGCATGAGCCAGCAGTGTCGCTTTCCGTACAATGTCAAGCCCTTCACAGATGAGGTATTGTGTGACATTTCTCCCCTTGATGTTTGTGATGTATTATTAGGCCAGCCATACTTTTGGAAGTGACATGTTGTGTATGAGTCAAGGCCTCGCATTTTTATTGTTACTTTGGGAAATAATTTGTACAGGATATCGGAGGTAGCACTGCCTACCGCTATCTCTTTGGTTACTGCAAAACAATACAGTAAGCTCATTTCCAAAATTGGGAAATTTGTTTTCCCGATGATACGCCCTCAAGGAAAGAAGAAGACAATGGCCACGACCTCCAGACAGGGCCCCTCCGCATGACAACTACAAATGGACAAGGTCATGGAGGATTATGAGGACATCTTCACCTCCCTTGTAGGGGTTCCTCTACACTGTCAAGTCAAGCACTCCATCAATCTGACCCCATGTGCGCCGCTGCCCAATGGACCAATCTATCAATGCTTCATTTTGGAGAACGATGAAATGAAGAGGCAGATTCAAAAGCTACTGCAGAAAGGTCACATCTACCGATTTCATCACCTTGTGGGAGCCCGATCGTGTTGATACAGATGAAGGATGGGACTTGGAGACTCTGTATTGACTATCGAGCGCTGAACATGATCATTGTCCGGAATAGTTACCCGATCCCACAAATTGATGACCTTCTGGACCAACTGAAGGGGGGAAAATATTTCAGCAAGATCGATTTGAAGTCAAGATATCACCAAGTGCCAATCGAACCCTCTGATGTATGAAAGACTGCCTTCAAAGCCAAGGAGGCCCTTTTCGAATGGTTGGTTATGCCTTTCGAGTTGACGAATGCTCCTGAAACCTTCATGAGGCTAATGGATGACATCTTGTGTCCATTTACCAACTCATTTGTTGTGGTATACTTGGATGACATCCTGATCTTCAGCCATAGTTGGGAAGAGCACCTCGACCACATCTAACAGGTTCTCCAAACACTGCGGCAACACAAGTTATGTGCCAATTTGGAGAAATGCACTTTTGGCATGACACAAGTTTAGTATCTAGGATACATTATTGATGAATGGGGAGTGCATGAGGATCCAGCCAAGATCCAAGTCATTCGGGATTGGCCATTTCCAACCACTCTGACAGAGCTCTGTAGCTTTCTGGGGCTTTCCAACTTCTACCACAGGTTCGTGTTGGGATTTTCTCATACCACTTGGCCCTTTAGTCAAGTCACCAAGGGAGGAGCGAAAGAAAAAATATTTTGGTCTGAATCTCAACAAAAGGCATTCACAGAGTTGAAACAACGCCTCTGCTCAGCTGTAGTGCTCGCATTACCAAACTTGCAACAACCATTTGAGATCAAGACAGATGCCTCTGACTATGCTATTGGGGCAGTCCTTACTCAACATGGGCATCCAGTGGCATATCATAGTGAGACACATTCAGACACAATTCGAAAGCATCCCACTTATGAAAAAGAGATGTATTCCATTGTGCAGGCCTTCTGACAATGGAAGCATTACATTTTGGGGAAGGAAACGGTCATCCACATAGACCATCGGCCCCTGCAGTTCATACAGACCCAAGGGAAGTTGCAGAATGATCGCCATCAGAAGTGGTCCACATGCCTCCAACAGTGCCATTTGAATACCAAGTATAAGAAGAGTAGCACCAATAATGTTTCATATTTCCTCAGTTGACCACTGATAATGGCATTAACCACCGTGCTCAACTCTTGTGGGCATGATTGGCCACTTCTATACAAAAGCGACCCAGAATTTGGCCACACATACCAGACACTTTTGGAGGGTCAGCATGTTCCAGATTTTCACCTCCAGGATGCCCTATTATGCCACCTAGGTCACATTTGTGTTCCTTCAAGCAAACTTGCCAAGATGATTTGAGAAGCACACTACAGTCGGGCTACTGGGCATTTTGGTGTCTAGAAAATGATGGCAGAATTGTAGAAGTATTTCTATTAGCTAAATCTTCGATAGGATGTCGGGAAGTACATCAGATCCTGCACTGCCTATGGCATTCCCAAACTGACCATCAAGAAGCAAGGCCTCTATACTCTATTGCCTACCCCTAGTCGACCTTGGGAATCCATCTCCATGGATTACATGTCAGGCCTTCCTTCTACTAAGCATGGAAATGACTTTGTTTTTGTGGTCATCGATAGGTTTTTGAAGATGGCCATTATGGCGGCCAACAGGAAGAATATCACAGTAGAAGCCATTGCTAAACTCTTCTTTGATCAAGTGTGGGTACACTTTTGGATCCCACAGTCTATCATCTAAAATCGGGACAGCAAGTTCCTCAGTACATTTTGGTCCAGTCTATGGTCGATGCTAGACACCAAACTCACTAAGTCCACAGCCTTCCATCCCCAAACTGATGGCCAAACCGAGGATGTCAACACAATGATCATACACATTTTGCACATGCACAACTCAAAGCATCCACACACATGGGATGAGAGCCTCCCCTATTTTCATCATAGCTATAACCAGGCTCTCCACAGCTTGACTGGCCACAACCCTTTTCAAGTGGGCTTGGGATTCTAGCCACTATGTCCCATTGATGTGGCCATGCCATTTGCAGCTACTCAGGAAAATTCAACTCATGTCCAGTCTGAAACAGATAAGGAAAACAGCTTCATTGAGCACATCCAACATATCCGCCAGCAGGCCCATGACATTCTGGAGCAATCAAATTCCAAGTACAAGTGGCGACATGATCAACATTCGGTGCCACACAAGTTTCAAGTGGATGACAAAGTCTGGTTTCATTTGCAAAAGGAACGCCTTACCTAATCCTATCAGAAACTCAGACCACTCTGATATGGTCCTTACACCATTACCAAGGTTGTGGTAGAAAGTTCATTTGAGCTCAGCTTTCCTCCATTCCTTGGCAGTGTTTAATATGGACCACCTTCGGCCATACTTTCCACCACTACAAGAATCATCTGACATTGCAGAAAAGCTCACACCAACAGAGGTATCAATAGTTGACTTTAAATAAGTTAGTTGGATATTGTTTTGTTTATATGTCAATTTCGATTTCTTGCAACATAGAGTAGAGACAACATGTCCTTGTTTTCCATATTTATCCAATGAAAAATGTTGAACATTCTAATTGTAAAATTGGTTGGAAGATAGTTGGAACATGACAGGATAAATGGCACCCTCCAAGGGTAAATGATGGAATGTTTCCCACCATATCGTTGGAATGTTGTATGTTACCACACAGTATAGCAGGGCCCTAAGGAAGGGAAAACCTAGGTGAAAACTACTAGAGTAAGTGACAACAATGGGACAATGACCCACTATTGCTTTAGCAAAGGTCCCCTCCTCTTTACAAAGTTTCACTGATGGGAGGATTTCAGGGACTGTGCTACCAAAATCGAGGTTTTCCAAGCACTACCCTTTCTGAAGCTATAAGCCATTAGGCAAGATCCCATGGGACTAGGATTGAGGATTAACTCCCCATTTAAAGTGCGGGAACAAGACTACAGTAAAAACCCTTCCTTCTTCCAAGTCACCCAATAATCCATTCTTAACTACCCGATTTCATAATAAAATTCATACATTTATGATTAGATTCCCCACCTTCAAACACCCGCTCTTGATAGATGGGAGGGGGGATATATGATTAGCTCAGGGAGCAAAGGTCAAATGGAACAATACAAATAAATCTACTATGAGCATAGACGTGCTTCAAAGAAGGAAAATGAATACAGAAAACATATAAGAGAAACAACACATACTGCAATGTACCAACATATGTTGCAATCAACTTGGTGACTTTTATTATTCTCTCCAAGGAAGCCAAAATTATTACACAAGTACTCAAAATGCCAAAACTCTGAACCCTTTTCCACTGGTTCTCATGTCTTTTAAATATTACATCAAAATCAGTTACACAGGTAACAGTAAAAACATCTACAACTACTTAACTATCTGTAACTAGAAATTATTTTACAATGTTACAAAATCAAATTTCTTTATTTTTGGGGAGTCAGATAAATAATGGAACATTGACTTTTAGGATTGATGCTTGGTTCCACCATTTGAACTTATCCTTCAATAGGAGTAATCAAGCTTTCACACTTCTTAAAAAGTGCTTCATCTGGGAGTTGAAACTAGATCATTTGTAAATTTGAAAGTTTTGTATAATCAGGTTTTGCAACAAATAGTGTCTTCATCGGCCAAAGAAGTTTGAAGTCCCTCTGCAAATAATTCACTACAATTCTACTGTTTAGAATTGTAGTATTTTCATGTGTTGCATCTGCTCTTCTTTTAACAACCACTAGTTCCCTTTCATATTGTTCCCAAGAAAGTAGATTTCCTTGTTGGTCCCAACAAATAGGTAGATCAGCTCTAGTCCTCTAGTCAAATTTGGAATCAAACAAAGACACTAAATTCTGAACCTCCTTTAATTTGTTCTCAATCTAAATATGAAGTAGTTTTTTCTCATTCATTTTATTGATTTCCATAATGAGTTGAGCTTTTTCTGTGATATCTAATGCCCTTATTTTGGTTGAATATTATGCATTTAAATGTGTGATCATATTTTTATCCTTCACTACTTCTTTCTATACATTTTTCTCGCATGTGTCAATCATTAAATAACACCCATTCATCATAATATTTTGTTGAGCAATTATATAAATATACTCCCATACATAACGGACCTCTCGGATGGTATCATCCCAAATAATTTATCTAGCTTCAATTAAATACATATTTCCCTTCAATTTGGTTTTTAACTCCTCGATCTCATCTTGTGTTGCCTTGTTCTTAGTGGTCAACTGGTCATTGTTTTCTTTTCCTATATTTAGTTGTATCTCCTTGATATCAATTTGTTCCTTTGGTTGAGTTAGGTTGTCATGAATTTTCTTTAGTTCAACCTCTGAAATTCTAAGTTTTGCCATAACTTTTGTAAGCTTCTCTAAAGGGTCATTTGACTCACTTGGGACCACAGTAGTGAAAACATGGATTTTGATGGATTATTCTAAGCTTTCAACTTGTTCCTACAAAATGACAATTTATTTGTTTCCATCCACTAACTCTCTCATCGGCACTTCCTTCTCTTTCTTAGCCTAAGCTAGTTTAGTTGTTTTAGTGTGCTCAGTCCTAGGCATTTTCAACGTCTTCCGTAATGATTTCACCTTAGATTCTTTGTTTTGCAACAGGGTTTTGATAGCTTCCGTGTTTTTTGGATATATTCCCAATTTAACAATTAGCTTCTTAAACTCCTCATTTTGAATATGCAATGCTCTAGAATTTGCATTTCCTTGCTTGAGTTGATTTGAAACTTTCTCCAAGATCTTTTTTTCTTTACTTATTGTCAAAGAGATTTTTCGTAGGTCATTATAGAGAATTTCCCCTACTTGTCTATGAAAATTAATATTGTTAGGCAATGGGATGTCATCTATATTTATGGATATATCTAATGTTTTAAAATCAAGTCCTGAAGGAAGACACTGAACAGTTGGATGCAAGAGGTACAATTTTAATCAGTTCCTTTCTAAATCCATAGTATAGAGTAGTCTTATTTGATAATTTTGATTTGCTTGTGATGTTAGTTGAGTTTCCATGTTGCTTCTCACCTTATGACTTCTTTCTTCAATCTGTTGATAATTCATTTGTAACACTTCTGCATGGGGGCTTCACTGGGGGAGAAATACCATACCACGTGGGTTCATATTGGGGGATATATGTTGAGGAAAAAATCACATAATATATTGGGGGATACATAGGTGTTAAAGGTTTTTTATATTGATAGGTATAAAAAATGGAGCTTAAAGTTAATGAAAAAATATAAAGGGGTAAAAAAAATGTTAATGAGAAATGGGTATCTACAATATCTAGTAAAATTAGTGGTTTTTCAAATTGGGAAGGTGTATTGGGTTAGTATTGATAGGGGGTTAAATAAATTTTTTTTTAGCGGTATTTTCCAATATGTAGCCAAATTAAGGGTATTGTTTAATATGCCATGAATGCACATGATATGTCAGAGGTTCATTGAGTGAAGCCCCTGTGCACTTCTATGTGTGTGTGTGTTGGGGGGGGGGGAGAGAGTTCCTTCAATTGAGAAACTTCCATATTAGTGGAAATAGAGGAGGAGGTAGAGAACTTTCAGTTTCCCAAATGCATTTGAAAACCTGGTTGATTTGAGGGTCCCTCAGTTAATTTAGCTTGTACCTCTACTTATTTTTCTTTTTAGGTATATTTCTCTTCAAGCTCTTCTCCCTCACTACAAGGGTTTGAACATCTATTATTTTCTTCATTTTGTCACCTGGCCATGTTTCTTAATTGTCCATTTTCTCAAGTTCTAACTTGCTTTCATGAATATAAGATTCAGAATTGATATCCCCTCCTTTATTTGAAATTATATGATGAGGATCATATTTCCACTTCTCTCCTTGATCAAAGCTAAACTCCTTCATGATTTCTTCAACTTGCGGAAGGACTTGTCTGTTATTCATGATGAATGGCTCAACAATTCTTTATAACTTAAAAATATTCCCTTTGTGTGCAGGAACAAAATGAACTTGGTGAACATTTAGATTTTGCCTTATAAATTAAAGAGGAAATATCATCATAAGCAAAAAGATTGGCAAATGATATGGTGGTAATTCAGCCCCATACAGTCTTATCTCAATGTAATCTTCAAAAATATACCAGTCCCCCACTATGTTGTCCTTGATAAATTGCAACAACTCTTTTGCTTCAGGCAAAATCCTTAGAGGTTGTTGATTGTTCAAAATAGTATATACAGTGGCCATGAAGTATGACAAATAATAAGAAAATGCCACATCATTTTCCTTCTTCCTAACAAAACTAGTCCATTCAATCGCAGATTTCATTTGATTATTTGAATCCCACATATTTAGACCCAGGTGGCCAAGCTTATCAACATGTACATATAAGAACATATAGACCAGTACAGAGGGATACCTAAAAAACCATAAATATGATAGTTTTGAAATTGAAAAATGATAGAATTGGCTACGTAAGAAGGGATAACCAAAACAATATATGGTTGCAACATCAAACTCAAAAACATTAGGGCTTGTTCACTTACTATCCCAATATCATCTTCTCCCAAAAGAGAAAAAAAAAATCTAACTAAGACATGTTTTGCAACTTTAGAAAATAATGTTTTTGGATAATTCACTGCATCTGGAGGAATTTTGGAATTTGGTGGCAGAATGAGTCGAAAAAAACCTTCCTTATTCTCTTTATAAATATGTCTATAAGTGAGAAGTAAGGACTCATTTAAAAATCTCTTGGGATTCTCGACTGTAGGAAAATTAAAATCTTTGTGTATTAGCTTTGAAGTGGCCTCAAAGACATTCTCCCCTAAAGAAGACATAACAAAATCCCCCTGTGGGACAAGGGAAGACACTAAATAACTGACAAATTTGGGGAAATTATAGGTATGTGGGACAATTACATGATAAAGATTGCACTGGACGACTCAAAAAACATTACCTAAGTCACTAGAATGATCAAGAATGCCCCGTCGAATCTCGAAAAGGTCCAAGAAGAAACGAGAATTGTATACTTCAACTTCTTTATCCATAAGGGGTGTTTGAGAATAAGACATAGAGATTGCAATTTTTTTAGCTGATTCCAGGGTTTTCTCCATGTTTACAATTTGAAAGAAAGGACAAGGAAGAAATGTGGAATTATTACCTTGTAACTGGAGACAATGAACAGTCGAATGTTGATGTGGAATCAACAATGTACACTATGGATGATGGTCACTGTAACTCTACAATTGGATGACAAAGAGAATAAAAGGAGGGATGACATTTTATCTTTTTGTACTCAACATGAAAAATGAAAAATATTAATGATGTAAGGGGTACGAAAGGTGACATGGATGTATGGGAAATGGTGTAGAGGGGTGAGTTGGATTTATGACGTGTAAGGGCCTTCTCACTTATCCGTCTCACCTGATGGGCACATCAAATGTCACCAACATACGATGTGCAACTTTCATAAAAATCATTAACCATTTCTAAGGGGTCCCCATGGTGGTTTGTGAAAAGTGGTGGGACTTGTTGGAATGAATTGTGATCGTTGATTTGGAGATGGGTTGCTTAGCCATCCAACTTTCTGATGAGTCCTCATCCTATAACTTTTGATTGCTTTAACCTATCAAAAAGCCTTTGATTCCTTGGGTTGATTCCAATGAGCGACGATCTGGCCCCAAACTTACCTGTGGTTTAATTTCCAATTTGTAAAAGTTTTGGACCCACTTTTATATAGTTTAAGGTTGCGCTTTTAAGCCTAAAAGGTTAGGATTATATACAAAATATAAATAAAACTTTTGAAAAGGGACTATTATATAAAAATTACACTTTTACACAACAAGACTGAGGCCCATTAGAGTGTTGTGGTGTTATCACAAATAAGAAGGCCCAAGGAGGTCGTCGTCATACCCACAAACTGAGGCCCGTTAGAGCATTGTTACACAACAAGGTTGAGGCCCATTAGGGCATTGTTACACCACAAGATTGAGATACAAGTTCACAGATCCATAGGATGGAATGATCATTATATCACTGCAAATTAATTACAAGTCTTGATGTGCATTTATATGAGGCACACAAAACCTACCTTTTACCTTCTGAAAGCCATGCCATTTGGAGTATTCTTGAACAACATTAATATATATGTGAAAAAATCAAAAATATTTAATTGGGTTAATGTTACTTATGAGCAAAAAAAATACTGTCCAAATTGAATCATTCAATTAAATCGCTTTGCTTTACTAAAATGCACAACTAGGCTTCATTTCTTGGCCAATCTGATTGATTCAAATTGTAGATTATTTATTTTACTATTTTACACACTTTTACATTGATATATGTTTACTAACCAGTAGAGTAGTAACAATGTTAAGTTTATTAGGGCCAGAAGTCTTTGTTGTATATGATTGCATTTTAAAACATTTTTAACATTTTCACATTGCATTCACCCCGTATCACCATAAGAAATAACAATAACATGATAAATAACAATGCAACTGAATAGTCATAGGTCAATCATGATATATCTATATGTGATATCCTTTGACCTAGGTCAATCATGATATCTCTATATGTGATATCCTTTGACCTGATGGTATATGTATTTATTTGTACATAGATCTGTATTTTTGGTTTTGACATTTGAACCAAAAAGACAATTGTGGAATTTGATTATTAGTAGTTATTATTGATAATAACCTATAGATTTGTATGTATGTTGTTTATAAATAAATAAATAAATCTCGAAAAGTTATTGTTGGAGTACATATGGTTGTATGAGTTAAATGTTGCAAAATTGTTATTATTACCCATCACAAAGACCTAGGCATCTAATCTAGGATGGTTAGATTATTAAAGATTTATGGAATTGGCCAATTAATGTCTTCCGAAAAGACAGAGAGTCATCTTGGAGATTGGAAGACAAAATCTCATTATTGAGCTAACAACTATCTACCACCTGTAGAGAGGTGGAGGCAGTTGTTAACCACTAAGGAGAGTGGTAGATGGGAAGAAAAAGGGGATAAAACTTTTTCTATAGATTGGATTCTTGTATTTCACTTAAAGACAAAAAACAATTTGCAGCTTGGTGGAATATTGGTTGTGAATAGTATTATGGTCGGGAGGAGCAAGTACTCCAACTATAATTTTCTAGAAAACATTGACCAAGCTAGTGTACTAAACTCTTTATCTTGTGTGTGAGAATGGCATTAGAAATTGAACAAAATTATATAGAAATTTTTGTTTTAAGGTTTTCTGGAAGTTGAAGAAATGCTTCTACATCATTGTTTATATGTTGAAAGGAAAGATTGTTTTATATTTTAGTTCTATGCAATTATATGTTTAATCAACAAGTAGAATAGATAAATAATAAACAACTAAATTTGATCTTCTATATATATAATGAAAACATTAAATTGATGTTTTATATATAGAATAATATATATTATATATATATATTTAGTATATTATTATATATAAAATATAGATTAATATCATTATATATATATATATATATATAAATTAAGATTTGATTGAATAATTTTTAATAGGTAAAATTTTGTGCAAAAATAAAAATACGAATATATAAGAGAAAAATTTACAATCGTAACCTTGATTTATCTAACAGAGAAAATAAGTAGTTTTCTTTTTATAAATTAGTAATATATTGTATATGTTGTACATTAATACTCCTGTAACTTTCTAAATCAAAAGTAGATAAGAAACAACAAACAAATATTGTTACAACCCATAAATTAACTATATTAACTTAGTACTATTAGGAAATAGTTTAATAACTTCTTATAGTAATATGGTACAAACTAATATACTAAATGAATAAAGAATTTAAAAAAAACAAACAAACAAAACTCAACATTTCAATTTTAAGAAAAGATTTTGTATGAAAAAAACTATAATGAATAAATTTTTAAAACAAAGAGACAAGGCTCTAGGTTAATTATAGAAAGATAAATTTTCTAGTGAATATAATTATTAAAAAAATGGTTATTACATAAATTGTTTAGAAAAAAAAAACATATGGTGTAGTCAAAAATTTAGGATTATGTATGTTTGCTGCAAAGATTAAATTTCTATAGTAAATATCTATAGATTAAATATCGACTAGTGAGAAGCTTCATCATGAGCATCATGGAATAGTTGTAAGTTAATAATAATAAAAATAGGTTCCAACGAGAGAAACCCTTTGTGAGAATCATGTAACATCGCCATTAAAGGAAAACTAGACTTATAAAAGGAAAACTAGACCTATAAAATAAAGATAGTATTATTATTGAGAAAACAACGAGGGGAGTTGTTGAAATGATCCAAGAGTTTTCAGCAAAAATGGGTTCAAGGAAAACTCGACCTATAAAATAAAGATCGTATTAATATTGAGAAAATAAAGATCTTATTAATATTGAGAAAACAAGAAGAGAGTTGTTGAAATGATCGTATACCTTGGTATGAAAATAAGATTGGAAAATAATTAAAATGTGTGAAATCAAAAATAAATTTATAATAACATAATTAAATAAAAAAATATATTGTGGAGAAATTAAATTGAAAGTAAATTTATATGTCCAAGAAATTAAATTGAAAGTAGATTTACTTGTCCAAGCAAATGTATATAGTTGAAGCTTGACAAAGAACTTTGCTACAGAAGTAATGAAAATGGCAAATATTTAGTAGTTTCAATAATATGAAAATAAACGATTTTAGGTTTTGAAAATAAAATAAAATAAAAAAACCATTCCTCAATTTTTTTATGGAAAGGAAGTTACTAGTAGTTACAGAAAAATAAGAGTAACATAATAAGAGGTTGTCAATTTTGTAATCTTGAAAGTGGAAAGGCAATTTGCCAACAAAACAAGCAAATGCTCTTTGCCTACAGGAATGTTGAAAAAACTTTTTATACCTTCTACCGCTATACCTTCCACTGCTCTATTGTTGAAAGAAGAAAAAGAATCTAGTCAAGATAACTCAAAATGGGAGAAGAAGCTAAAATATATATTGTTGTAAAGTATGATACCTTACCTTTGAATGAGTAATGATGCATTTAAAATCCCAATGTAGCCAAACATTTTAGGCAGGGGAAGTACCCTTACACATATAAAAGAAAAAGAAAATGAAGAATTAGAATGTTAATCAACTGGTTGAACTGAAAAATGCAAAATTTATGTAAATAAGAAGGCTATTTATAGTCCTAGAGAAATTATCAGAAGTTATATTGTAATATTCTCCACCTATGACTTAAATTACTTGAATGCGGTATGAAATGGAGTGTAGACTTACGTAAACAAAAAGAATTGTTTAAGCTGAGAGATGAAAGGTGGTTGCGAAATGGTGAGCGGAGATCCTAGAGGTTGAAGAAAGTAACCTAACCTTTGTGCGGTTGCAAAATTGTGATGGAGACCCTAGAGGTTGAAGATAGGTCTCTCGAGAAAGAGTATTGAGTTTAAATGAATAAATAATAAATAAACCATCAATGAAACCCTAGATTAGATTCAGATTGAATAGTTGATCATCAACCGTGAATTCCAAGGATTGTACACTCGTACAATCGATCACGTGAATTCCAAGGATTGTACATTCGTACAATCGATCACGTGAATTCCAAGGTCAGGATTGTACACTCGTACAATCGATCACGTGAAGCGGTATGAACATTGACCACCTAACAACGGTGTACATGAATACCCTGTATCCGCAATTGTAATATTGCAAAGACCACTCTAGAAACCTGCGGATGCCAATATATCGGAAAGAGTTATATATGTATATAAAATTCACAATGTACAAAACTAAACGTTTAAAAGTTATGACAAACGAAGTTATATCTTATGTTGTTGGTGGAACTAAATAATAATTTATGTTCAATTCTTGAAAAAAAAATTAAGATGAATATGAATATTCATAAATTCAAAAGAAAGCATGAATACCCAGTAAGGTCATATAAGAATTTATATGAAAATCAATTGAATGAATTACAATAATTTAATGATTGATACATAAGCATTCAGGTAAGGGATATTTATAAGAATGAAGGGATATTTATAAGAATGAAGGAGCGTTAAAAACAAGTGTATGGATTCAAGACTAAATATGTTATTAAAAATATATATAATTTTAAGATTTTGTGATACCGACGAACAAAATAGCTTTTAACTATCTATACATATAGTACATAAGATATTTATTTAATAAGAGAATATTTCCTTGTTAAAATGTTTTCATATTTATAAGAAAAATTAATTAAATAAAAGCTACCATGATACTATTTTTTTTGTAAAGGGGTAAGATAGGGGTTTTTACAAGTGGTATCAAACTCGATTTTATTACATTAGGCCATCATGGTCTTAACTTAATAAATTTAGTTTCAGATAATCAAGTACACTGGTCAAATTGTTAAATTGTGAAATTATCAAATTGTCAAATTTCCATAGTATGGTAGAAGAAAATAATGGACAGACGTCTATCAAATCATCAAAGGAAGGCAAAGAGAAAAATATTGAAATGGGAATTATAAGAGGAGAATTTGAACATGTAAATGAGCCTGAACTGAAAATTTTTGTTATCTGAAAGCAGATTTAGATAACACCAAAGCTAATTAAGAAAGATTGACTCAAGCTAAAAAATAACAGGAAAATGTGAATCATTACATGATCCAGGTCTGGGTGTGACAAAGGACCCTTCCAAGACCTTTTACTTTCATGATGTGTTAAATTGCATTTTTAAAAGAACATAAATTATTACATCTACATGTTGTAAAGAACAGGAACATGACAATCATCAACACATGAAAACATAAGCCGTTGATAACGGAGTTCGTCCAGGAGGGACTATGTCTCTGGGCCCCAATGTCAAGATGGTGTAGGCCACTGCATTAAGTGTTGTAAAAAGTGATGATGTACATAAGAGGTGATGTTGCTATCATACAAGGAAAATTCTCTCATGCAGGAGTGGCTCCAAGATATGTTCTGCTACAAGAACTCTCAGCCAAAAAGGACTCCTACCAGTATGACACAAATTCATGCATGATGATAATGAACATCCCACCCACATGCAATAAAAGGAATTTCAATGCAATCATACATGGTGACACATGAGTATCCTATCAACATACAACAAAGGGATCTCGAATAAAACATGACGAATCATGACAACAAGTACATCTCACAAATGATTCCACATCACATCAAGCAGGAATCATGAAAACAAGTAAGAAACAAGATCCCTCATCAAACAGGGATCTATGCAGCAGAATGCATATAAAAAGAAGTAAATGAACACACTGCATATACCTCACATCTAGGGGCCATATGAAGAAAAGGATGTCAAGTTGTTCAAGTTGTTCGGACCATCGATCTCACGGCGTCGAATCGCATGGAAATGACTACTCGCACATGAATGCTGACACCTGCACTCCACTTAGAAAAGTGGCCGAAAAATGAAATGAGAAAATGGAGAATCTGAGCGCACCATTAGATTTGTGGTGTCGAATAGTGCAAAATCGATTGTCAAATTTATGAATTCTGAGAAAGTGAGAATCTAGGGCTCAAGGAATCTTTTAGATTCTTTAAAGATTCCCTCCTCTGGGTCCTTTGCAAATCTACTGCTCAGATCATGAAACTAACTATGTCATCAAGTTCCTGTCGCTAAGAGGTGTAAGATCGATATAAAATTTGTCCAATTTGGACACTGCAAAAATTTCACCCTCTTGGGAATTCCACTCAGTCATGGTTCCACCTGCAAATAAATTAATTAAAAAATTCGTCTCGATTTCTGTGCCCGCTCCTAGTCCTCCATGCTACCTCCCGTGCAAATAAAATTCTGGTTTATATATTAAACTAGTGGTGGAGTAAACAAGAAATTTGTTTGGTTTGTTGGTCAAAACTTAGCAATGGGGACCACGGGGTCCGGGGTTCAAATCCCCGCCCCTCGTAAACATGGCGCGTAATATTTTATTGTTTTTGTGCGTTGTTTTAAATTACAAATGGTGCTCAATTTCATGGGTTGGTGGTTGCATTAACTTTGGAACCGGCGGAGGTTTGTTTGTACATGCATGACTGTTACATTGGCAGGGTGGCATATGAGGCTGTCATGTGGGTGGGGCCGGCCCTCCCACCAGCTGTGGGTTCAACTCCCATCGGCCTCCCTTTTAATACGGCGCATGAAGTGTGGTGGTTTTGGGGGTGTGGGTGAGGTCGATTGGAGTTGGCCCGTGCCCACCCCATATATATGTGTATTGTTATGTTAACGGGGTTTGGAGGAGGGTCCAGCGGGGTCATGGTCGTCGGCCCATATTAAAACATTAATATTTTTTTTAGGTTTATGGTTGTGGTTGGGCCGGTGGGGGTCATGGCCCGTCGGCCCTTTAATAAACTTTGTTTTTCAATGTGTTTTGGGGGTGGCGAGGGTGGTGGCCCGCCACCTCATATATATATATATATATGACTAATATTTAGAAAATAAGAGATATTAGGAAAATTAAAGAGGCCACAATTTCGACTGCTTTTGGGAGCTAGGTTTCATGCCCCGGGGTCGGTCAAATTGTAGGACACTTAAACCTGGCCCATAACCCAACTTTGACCAGAACTTTGACTGGCTCATTCTCCCTCATACGAGCTCGAATTGATGAACCGTTTGCACTACCACAATCAGGATGAAAAGATCTACGCTCTGGTCTTGGTTCGAAGTCATTCTGGTCATTTTGATTTTTGAGCTTCCATAAGCCCTCTTTGTCCTGTATGTGTCTCTAGAGCCACCTAGATCAATCACCCCCACTGAGGATCTTTTGGTCCTCCAAAAGCATGAAAAAATAATCTGCAACTTCTTTGTACCCTTTCCGCATCACAAGTGTCCTAAAAGGTCTCACTTCCATCTCCTTCACCTTTGTTCTTCGAAGCCTTGAGCAATGAGCCGGCACCTACAACCTTTGCAACATGTAGGACATTTTTTTGCAAATTATATGCTTGACTTTCATGACCAACTAATGACCCAAGCATCCCACACTTGCCACGAGTTTATAACACATACTTGATGGTCAAGTTTACATCAAGATGAACGCAATACCCCAGCTACGACAACAAGGCCAACATATCATTGTTGCTTCAACAAGCGATGGAAAACACATCATCACTGCAACACATGATTTACAAAATAAGGCCAACGCTATTTTCATTTTGATAAGTGATGGAAACATGACATCACTTTCACAGTTTATCATGCAACTCAAAATAAGACCAGACATCATTGTTGTTGAACAAGTGATGGAAAACACATCATCACCTTTACATTTTAAAATGCAACAAATGATTTACAAATGTATGACCATGACACGCTAACATATCTAGAAACCATTTTTCACTTATCAAGGTGAATGGGTCACGTCCTTGTGGTGCATTCGCTTGTCGAACAACTATTTCATCTAATTCATGTATCGTCGCTTTGTTTTTAAGGCGCTACTCTGGATGGAGCCTCCAACATGTGGCTCTTTGATGACCACTTCTGTCGCAATGGCTGAAATAGGTTTTCTTCCTCTAGATCTGCTTACCATGTTTCTTTACCTGTTGTTGAGGGGGTCTTTCACACCTCATCCTTTTGTGTGTTTCCATTCTTTTCCAACACTTAGAAAATGTATGGTTATGAAATCCACAAAAGGTACATGTTTTTCGATTCCATGGTTCACGTTCATCTCTAACAGCAAGATTATACCTTTCCTTTCCATCTCTGGTGTAAGTATGGCGATGAGAGCTTGTCTCAGCTCTTTCCCTGTGATGGCCACTGCCATGGGATGATGGGGATGTGTTCCCATCATTCTCTTTCCTCAACGATTTTGACGATGTCTCGGAAGCATATGACACCTTTGAGCATTCTCCCTCGGTGTATCTCAAGCCAGCAAATCGATGTTTATGCACAACTTCCAAAGGTTGAGTTATGCCTTGGTTATTAACACCAAGTTCTTTTTCCTCCTCGTGCCTCATCCTAGTAATGAGCCTCATGTTTGTCCCTATAATTGGGATCTCCAAATCTCCAACAGAAATCATACTATGTGAAGACGAAACTAAAAGGAAATCAACATCTTTTACCTCCTCTGTCGATTTGGAAAGAACTGATGAGGGCTTCTCATCATCTATTGTTGGTGGTTCGCTCGCTGTCTCTGCGCATTCCCCAACTTCTTTCTTGACATACCGAAGTCCTACCTGACGGGGTAATTCTTCTACTTTTATGGGGTTGACAATGCCTTATCCATTAATTCCCAAGCCTTTTCCTTCATAACCCATTCCCTTCAATAGTTTGGAGCCAATTCCTGTGGTATGATTTTCAAAAACAACGAAATCATCATTAGGACACATACATGAATTTAGAGAATTTCTTTTTACCTCACATGGGTTATGCTGCAGATTTTCCAAGGCCTCGCCCTTTGCTTGCAATTGTCAAAGCAATCTATGTTTCTCCTCTTTCTCTTCATGTAGAGGCATCTTCAATTCAGTGTTATCTATTTGAAGACTTCGGTTGTTGTGCTTCAGTTCTTCCAAGGCCTCTCCTGTGGCTCGCAATTAAAGTTGCAATCGCTCCTTTTCCTCTGTCTCTTTCTGTAGAGTTTCATACATTATTTCCACCCTTTTGGAAATTTTGAGCATGGTCTTGTACATCGTTTTTTCATGCTTTATTGTTGCACGTTCCATTGTTCACACTTGCAACTCACATCCACACAAAGACGGCTCCGATACCACTTGATCCAGGTTCAAGTGTGACAAAGGACCCTTCTAAGACCTTTTACTTTAGTGATGTGTTAAATTTCATTTTTAAAATAACATAAATTAATACATCTACATGTTGTAAAGATGAGGAACATGGCAATCATCAGCACATGAAAACATAAGTCATTGATAACAGGGTTCGTCTAGGAGGGGCTACGTCTCTGGGCCCCGATGTCAAGATGGTGTAGGCCATTGCATTAAGAACTATCAAAAGTGATGATGTACATAAGAGGGGACGTCACTATCATACAAGGAAAATTCCCTCACGCGGGAGTGGCTCCAAGAGATGTTTCGCTATAGGAACTCTCAGTCAAAAAGGACTCCTATCAGTATGACACAAACTCATGCATGATGATATTAATGAACATCCCACCAACATGGCATAAAAGGGATTTCAATGCAATCATACATGGTGAGACATGAGTATCCCATCAACATACAACAAATGGATCTAGAATAAAACATGACTAATCATGACAACAAGTACATCTCACAAATGATTCTGCATCACATCAAGCAGGAATCATGAAAACAAGTAAGAAAAAAGGTCCGCCATTAAACATCAAACAGGGATTTGTGCAACACAATGCATATCAAAATAAGTACATGAACGCACTGCATATACCTCACATCCAGGGACCATATGAAGAAAAGGATGGCAAGCTTCTAAAGTTGTTCGGACCATCGATCTCACAGCGTCGAATCGCATGGAAATGACTGCTCGCACATGAATGTCGACACCTGCACTCCACTTAGAAAAGTGGCCAACAAATGAAATGAGAAAATGGAGAATCTGAATGCACCATCAGATTTGTGGCGTCGAATAATGCAAAATCGACTATCAAATTTCTGAATTATGAGAAAGTGAGAATCTGGGGCTCAAGGAATCTTTTAGATTCCCCCTAGATTCCTTAAAGATTCCCTCCTCCGAGTCTTCTACAAATCTGTTGCTCATATTAGGAAACTAATTGCGCCATCAGGTTCTTGTCACTGAGAGGTGTAAGATCAACATAAAGTTTGTCCAATTTGGACACTACAAAAATTTCACCCTCCTAGAAATTTCGCTCAGTCATGGTTCCACCTGCAAATAAATTAATTCAAAATTCTCCTCGATTTACGTGCCCTCTCCTGGTCCTCCATGCTTCCTCCTGTTCAAATAAAATTCAGGTTTATATATTAAACTAGTGGTGAAGTAAACAAGAAATTCGTTTGTTCCATTGGTCAAAACTTAGCAATGGGGACCACGGGGTCCGGGGTTCAAATCCCTGCCCCTCCTAAACATGGCACGTAATATTTTATTGTTTTGGTGCGTTGTTTTAAATTAAAAACAGTGCGAAATTTTATGGGTTGGTGGTTGCGTTAACTTTGGAACCGGCAGAGGTTTGTTTATACATGCATGACTGTTACATTGGAGGGGTGGCATATGAGGCCGCCACATGGGCGGGGCCGACCCCCCGCCAGTTGTGGGTTCAACTCCCACCAGCCTCCCTTTTAATACGGCGCATGAGGTGTGGTGGTTTTTGGGGTGTGGGTCGGGTCCACCAGAAGTGGCCCATGCCCACCCCATATATATGTATATTGTTATGTTAAGGGGGTTTGGAGGAGGGTCCGGTGTGGTCATGGTCGCCAGCCCATATTAAAACATTAATATATTTTTTTGGGTTTATGGTTGTAGTTGGGTCGGCGGGGGTCATGGCCTATCGGCCCTTTAATAAACTTTGTTTTGCAATGTGTTTTGGGGGTGGCGGGGGTGGTGGCCGGCCACCTCATATAATATAATTATATATTATAATATATATATATATATTATTTTATATTATATATATATATATATATATTAGTATAATATATTATATATATAGATATATATATATATATTATAATGGGGTTGTTTTTCTAATCTTTAGAAAATAAGGGATATTGGGAAAATTAACGAGGCCACAATTTTGACCACTTTCGAGAGCTAGGTTTCATGCCCTAGGATCGGTCAAATTATAGGACACTTAAACCTGGCCCACAACCCAACTTTGACCAGAATTTTGACTGGCTCATTCTCCCTCATACGAGCTTGAATTGACGAACCGTTCGCACTACCACAATCAAGATGACGAGATCTACGCTCTGGTCTTGGTTCGAAATCATTCTAATCACTTTGATTTTTGAGCTTCCATAAGCCCTCTTTGTCCTATATGTGTCTCTGGAGCCACCTGGATCATTACATACTTAAGAAACTAGAAAAAAACAAGGACATAAAGAAAAATAAAAATACAAGTAGAAATGAATCTCTTGATCAAACAAATTATGGAACTTCCAGTGAAAGTAACACAACTGAATCTGAAGAAGAAAAATCATAATCTGATAGTAGCATTTCAATCATTGAAAAGGAAATGAAGAAAAATGAACCACAATTACAAGGGGAATTTAAGAAAATCAGACCACCTAATTTTGATGGAGAATCTGAAGAAGGGACAAAGGCATGGCTTTTGAATATGTCCAAATATTTCAAAGTATATAACTATCCTAGTAATCTGAATGCTAGGTTTGTTACTTATCATCTATCTGGGAAGGTAGTTATATGGTGGGAGGAAAATAAAATTGTTAAGAAAATCAGAAGCAAGGAATTAACCTAGAAGTTATTTAAAAAGGAATTCAAAAGAAAGTACTTGACAAAAAGGTATTTTGATGAAAAATCCAGAGAATTCCATAAACTTAGACTTGGTTAGTCAACTATGGATGAGTGTGCAAATAATGTTATGGGTCTATTGAGATATGTCCCATATTTAAAGGAGGAGAAAGTTAAAATACAGAGGTTTGTCAGTTGTCTTCCATTTGCTTACAGAGAAAGAATTGAATTTGATAACCCAAAGACTATGGATGAGACCATTAGAAAGGAAAAATTATGTTTCAATCAAAGTAAATGGAAAGGAGAATACTCTAAGGGTTGGATAACAAAGAAATAGGATAGGTTCAGTATTAATAAAAAAGGGTTCAAGAAAAATATTCCTTCTAGGAGTATGCAAGCAAGAAATTAATACATAAATGCTAATCAACAAAAGAATATGGAGAAAAAAGGAAGATTGGCAACAGGAAGTAAAATTTTCAATGAATTCTTGAAACCCACCAATAAAATGTTGGGGTTGTAATGAAAATCATATATGGAGATATTTTCCACATAACCCAATAAATAAGAAGACAACATTTAATCATATTCAAGAAGCGTCAACATTAAATGATGTATCTTGTAATATACCCAAAATCAATGTCACATTGGATGGAAGACATGCAAATCATCAGTCAACTATGGTCGAAGTTCAAGGTAAGATATATGGAAAAAATGTGTATCTTTACTTATAGATTCAGGATCCACCTTGAGTTATGTCTTCCCCACTGTGGTTGAGAAGTGTAAACTTAGAAAGGAAAAATAGCATAAGTCTTGGCTAGTATAGTTGGTCATAGGAACTAAAAGAAAAGTATCTGAAATTAGTAATAATTGCAATCTAGATCTAATGGAATGCAAACTATCCTCAATCTAAATATTTTACCATTAGGATCTTATGGTATCCTCATAGGAATGGGATGGGTAGAAAAACATAAAGTGATATTAAACTATTTAGACAAGTCCTTTACTTATGTTGATGATGAAGGAAAATCTTGCATGGTTCAATGAATACCGAGGAAAGTTTTTGTCAGGAAAATTTATGTTGTCCAAATGAAGAAATATGCTAGGAAAGGTTGTCAATTGTTCATTGTCCAAGTGCAATATCTGTTTGAAAACAAACAACAACCATCATTAGCAGAATATCATGTATTGAAAGAGTTCAAGGATGCATCTCTAGAAGAGATACCAAGACTTCCTCCAAGGAGGGACATTGACTTTACCATTGATCTTATACCTGGTATTTTCCTGGTTTCCAAGGCCCCATACAGAATGAGTGTTTCTGAATTGATGGAATTGAAGATTCAATTGCAAGAATTATTGGAAAATAGGATATAAGACCAAGTGTATCTCCTTGGGGAGCACCTATGTTATTTGTGAAAAAGAAAGATGGAACATTGAGGTTGTGCATAGATTATAGACAGCTGAATAAGATTACTATAAAAAATAAATACCCCTTTCCAAGAATAGATGACTTGTTTGAACAAGTTAGAGGGGCTTCCATATTCGCTAAAATTGATCTGAAGTCAGGATACCATCAAATCATGATTAAGGATGAAGATATACACAAGCCAACTTTCCGTACAAGTTATGGGCACTATGAGTTTGTAGTACTACCATTTGGGTTTAATAATGCACTTGCTACATTCATGTGTCTCATGAATAGTGTATTAAGGCCATTCCTAGATAAATTTTTTATTATTTTCGTAGACGATATTGTGGTATATTTAAAGAGTAAGGAAGAGCATGATCAATATCCCAAAATGGTCCTCCAAACTCTAAGAGACAATGAACTATATGCGAAATATAACAAGTTTTCATTTTACCAGCAACAAATTCGTTATGTAGGACATGTAACATCATAAGAAGGATTTGTCATGGATCCTGAGAATATAAAAGCAATAATGGAATGGCCAACACCCCAGAAGGTGGAATTAGTTAGATCCTTTATGGGTATCACAAGATATTATCGAAGGTTCATAGAGGGATTCTCTAAATTTCTTATCCAATCACTCATTTCCAAAGGAAAGGAATCAGATTTGAATGGAGTCAAAAGTGTCAAGCTAGTTTTGACAAAGTGAAAAAGCTTTTGACTACAACACCAATTCTAAGACTAGTTGATCCCAATAAGGAATTTATGGTTTGTACGGATGCAAGTAAAGAAGGCTTAGGAGGATTTTTAATGCAGGGTGACCATGTTATTTGTTATGAATCCAGAAAACTGCAAGAGCATGAGAAAGATTATGCTACTCATGATCTAGAATTAGCAACAATAATTCATGCATTCGAAATGTGGAGACACTACTTACTAGAGAGAAGATTCCAGCTAATGGCAGATAATGTCAGTCTCAAATACCTATTTGATCAACCTAACTTAAATGCTAGACAAGCAAGATGGTTAGCATTTATTAGTGAATATGATTTTGAGATTACACACATAAAATGGAAAAAAACAAGATAGTTGATGCTTTAAGAAGAAAATGACATTTGTGTTATTTCAGCAATCAATTGGTCGACAGATTTAATAGAAAGGGTCAAAACAATTGAAAATTGTGAGTTAGAATACCTGAAAGTTAAGGAAAAAGTGCAAAAAAATGATAAATCAGAAGAGTAGGAAAGTGATGTTTCAGTTAACAACCAAAATTTATTGTTGTTCAAAGGCAGAATTTATATACTTTATGATATAAATATGAAGAACTTTGTCTTAGATGAATTGCATAAAAGACCAGCAATTTGTCATCCTAGCTATAAAAAGTTGATTACAATATTAATAAAAGACTTTTATTGGCCAAATATGAAAAATGAGACAGTCGAATATGTGGCAAAATGTCTTGAATGTCAGCAAGTTAAGGCATCCCATAAACATATTGTTAGATCGTTACAACCACTACCCATTCCAGAATGGAAATGGAAGACCATTTCAATGGATTTCATTATTAGGTTGCCAAAAACAAGGAAACAACATGATTTTATTATAGTGATGGTTGATAAACATAGCAAAGAAACACATTTCATTCTATTCAAATCCACCTTTAAGGCTATCAATCTTGCAGAAATTTTTATGAGGGAAATTTTCAGACTTCATGGGATACCTGAAGTTGTAATTTCAGACGGAGATGTAAGTTTCACTTCCAAATTGTGGAAGGGGTTGTTTGATAACATTGAAACAAAGTTAAACTTTAATACATCCTACCACCCTCAAACTAATGGTCAAACAGAGAGGACCAATAAGATATTGGAGGATATGTTAAGGATGTATGGTAAAGACAAATAGAGCAAATGGGAAGACTATCTACACTTAGAAAAGTTTAGTTACAACAATGGATATCACAATTCCTTGAAAATGAACCCTTTCGCAGTCATGTATGGAAGAAGATGCAAGGTACCCTTATGTTGGGATCACCAAGACAAAATGGTATTAGGACCAAACATGTTGATAGAAATGGAAGAGATAGTTAAGAAAATAAATCAGAACCTGAAAACAGCGCAAGATCGTCAGAAAAGTTAAGCAAACTTAAAAAGAACTCAAAAAGAAGTTAATGTGGGGGATCATGTGTACTTAAAGGTTAAGCCTAAGAAGAGAACACTTAGACTTGGTAGTTGTGGCCAAGTTACCCCCTAGATATTGTGGACCATTTGAGGTGTTAGCCAGAGTTGGACATGTAGTTTATCAGCTAGCATTGTCAGCCAACATTAAAGTTCATAATGTATTTCATGTTTCATTATTGAAAAAATATGTGTATGATCCATCTCATATAATTGACTAATATGTTGTACAAGTGGAACGTGAGGGAGAATTCCTAGCAGAACCTTTGTGTATTCTAGACCGGAGAGTAGTTACGCTCTGGAATAGAGATGTGGTGCAGTTGAAGTTCAATTGAAACATTTTACACCAAAAGAAGAAACTTAGGAGTTGGAGGATTCTTTTAAAGAAGCATATCCTTATTTGTTCTTATGATAAACTGGAATATGTTTCCAAAATGACAAAATTTGACACCGAGATGGTGTCAAATTCAACAGGGGGAGGATGTGATACCCTCTGACCTAATGGTATATGTATTTATTTGTACATAGGTCTATATTTTTCCTTTTGACATTTGAACCAAAAAGACACTTATGGAATTTGATTATCAGTAATTATTATTGATAATAACTATACATTTGTATGTTTGTTGTTTATAAATAAATAAATAAATCTTGAAATTTTTATTTTTGGAGTACATATAGATGTATGAGTTAAAGGCTGCAATTTTTTATTATTACCCATTGCGAAAACCTAGACATTTAATCTAGGATGGTTAGATTATTAAAGAGTTATGGAATTGGGTAATTAATGTCTTCCTAAAATATAGGGAACTAACTATCTTGGAGAGTGGAAGACAAAACTCATTATTGAGCTAACAACTACCTGTCACCTATGGAGAGGTGCAGGCAATCCTTAACCACTAAGGAGGGTGTGTTATAGACATTTTTGGGCACTTCAACCCCAATCATAAATTTCCATAAACTGAGGGATCCTAAGTCCCTAAAAGTGTTGCTTCACTGCCTAAAGGAACAAGGTCAGCTGATTACATCATCTCCCAGAAGTTCTCCACTAAAAATTGCTCAGAAATGGTCAAAACTAGACCATACTGAATACCCAGTGTAGAGGGTGCGATGCATATCACCTTCCTAGTGCAAAGGGTGTGATGCATACTAAATGGCCCCTCTGTAGGGTGCGATGGTCGGGAATGGACAAATGGCAGGGACAAATTGCGAGGTGGAAGATTATGGAATCTTCCAGAAGCTTCCCCTCTGACACTTGCCTCTCTGTTTTTGACCAGGGATGAGTAAGAGATCATCATTCTCCAAGTGGAATCAGGAACTATCAAAGATAGGACACTAATCAAGACCCCAGAAGATGACTCACCCCCCTACAATCATCTATATATGGATCCCTCATCACAGAGATCCAGATGCTGGAATCTTGTATCTTGTAGAGAAGTGTTGTTGGTTTTCTGGTGTAACTTCATAGTGTTGGGTGATCTAAGCTTTACTTGAGGTGAAGAAGGGCTTTCTTGCTGGGTCAGAACATATGGTTGTAATCCTCTTGCTACTCTTGATCTTAATAAAGCTATTTAAGTTTTCCTCCATATTCTTGTATGTTTCATTATATATGCATGTGCATGGTTAACACATATCTGGTCCTGTGTTATTTATGAATATAGATCTATGTTCTTTGATAGTAGTATGTTGCTTTGATTCCACAGGTGCTCTTTGAAGCTAGGCAGACGAAGAAGAAGCGGCAAAGATCTATCAGGAAGGAGAGGAATCAAACAAGGAAATCAAGCGCAAGACTAATGTTGGTCTCCTTTATTCCACTCTTATCTATTTTCATAAAGGAAAGTGAAAGTAGACTTTACTTGTTTGTTTCTAAGATAGCTACCAGTCTTAGTGGGAATAGTAGCTCCGAGTGGACACTATTCCCGGTAACAAAATGGTGACTCCACTGGGGAGTGACTAGATTGTTTGTTAGCCTATATTTGTTTCTTTTATAAACTTACAAACGGAGCCTGAAGCCAAGCCAGCTAGCCTTCGAACTACATTTTTTATACAAATGCAAAGTAGATCAATGCTGCTTCAGTCTATCTCCAGGTTTTGTTTATGAATTAAACAATCAATCTGCAAACATTCTAATTGCCCTAAGTGGTGGCTCTAGTAACCTCCTTAGATCAACTCCTGTGATTTACATATACTGAACATCACTTACTCGGCCTAAACCCCTGAATTGAATTGCAAATTGTGAGTAAAAACTTGTTTAAAGTCTCGCACTGGTACCATCGCACCCTGCCTTCAAGGAAGTTTGTATGCATCGCACTTCCCGAGTGCAGTAGGTGCGCTACATACTGAATTCACTATGTGATAGGTGCGATGGTCAGGGAAGGTTAACTTTACCTTCAGACTTTGGTTTTTTCCTCACTATTTTCAGTCCTATTTAGGAGTTTTGTTGTCTGTGGTCAGTGTATCTCTGTGAAAACCCCCTTCTCTTACATCATTCCGCCTCTATTGTGCAAAGCACTGTAAGTGTTTTTATGTATTGTGCGCCATTTCCAGTTCTCTTTTGCAAAGAAGTAGCATAGTCGAACTGTCGTTTCTAAATCTGAAAGTGTCGTAGCTGTCGTTTTTAGTTATAGAAGAGAATCCCATTGTTCTTGATAGTCGATTATACAGTTACTATTGTATATGATTTGAATTAGT